>JADDOH010013619.1:0-97707 GCA_016648135.1 Agrypnia vestita | reverse complement strand
TCGACGGCTCCTACGTATAATATCGTAACCCACAAAATTCAATTTTACAGGAGAAGGATTTGAACATATTTTCGTCCGGTATAAATCTAAATATTGCCCAATTTTTTTGAAATTTCGTTTCAATATTTTACTTTATACTGTAGTTTCATAAATAATCACAAAAAAGTCGAAATTATTAACGGTTTTTGTAGAAATGCACATACGATATTATACTTCGGAAAAGTATAGTACATTTTACGTATAATTAGTATACGTAAAATATCGTATAAATGACTTACAACATTTAACTTCGGAAAAGACGCGACGTAAAATATCGTATAAATGACTTACAACATTTTACTTCGGAAAAGACGCGACGTAAAATAACGTAAGTGTTACATACGATAATTTTTTTATGTTATTTTCTCACGCATATTATCGTAAGTGTTACATACGATAATTATCTTAAGTTATTTTCCAACGTATGTTATCGTAAGTGTTACATACGATAAAATTATCTTATGTTATTTTCCTACGCAAATTATCGCAAGTGTTACATACGATAGTATACTTCGTAAAAAATATGTGATTGATTGAGATACGATAAAAAAACGTACGAAAAAAACGTTATTTATTGCAAAATATTTTTTTTTCTTCCTTGGAAAAAAAGATATAATTAAATACATATGAAATACACAAAAAACGAAAAATCGTCGATTTGCGGGTTACGATATTATACGTAGGAGCCGTCGAACTGTTTACTGAATTAAGATTTTAGGTGTGTATTGTCGATGTTTTTGCAAAAACGTCGTAAATTGTCAGATATTCGTTTTCAATAGAAAAACACATTCATTCTTTCGACATTCGATGCGACTGTCAAAGTTGTAGGTATAGCTTTACATAATACTCCTACATTGCTAACGTCCTAAGTAGAGTGTCACGGACTAAGCAGGGCAGAAAATGCTACTTCTATCTCATTGCTGTCACTTGACCTGTTGTGCGCAAGCGTGGTGACTCTCATTTATCCCATGTGGCAGCGCTGATTGGATATAAATTGGCGCTAATTCTCGGACATGCGCATGAGACTCGAAGTGACACAGGTATGGGTGAGACAAACATGTATTTCTGCACTGTAGTGATTTCGCCTATTTCCAGACCGTGCTAGCAATATAGGAGTATTACATATATGGGGTACAGTTTCGAAACTTTTGAATACGGAACCAAAAATCAATATAATATGAAAATGGGTAGGTACTGTAGGGACTTTTTTTGCACACGTTTTTTTAATTCGTCGCATCATAATATGTCTTTGAATCGTCGTGAGACGTCGATTTGAAGACATTTATCTCTTATTTTCATTATCACATAACCAATAAGTAGTTACATTTGTACCACTTCAAAAACTAATGTTAATAATTTAACTACATTAAAGTAATATATTTATCATCTCCCTAGACATCGTATTATGGTATTAATATACATTTTTAACCAATATGTAAATATCAATTATCACAATCACGCCAAAGAAGTATAACTTTTACCGCGCGTACATAAGCACACGCCCCTCCAATTTTTTAAAGATCTTTATATAAATTAATGAACAAATAAAATCTTTTTATATTTTAAATAGTGAAAAAAGTACATAAGTGTTTCATGAAGAAGAAATTAATACCATAAGAGACAAGGCACCAATTTTTTTTTACTATTTCAACGATCCCTAAGTATACCTACTGTCGAATCTGTAAAAATTCAGTTTTCGTTTCACTATCATTAACTATCTAATTTGCCCAATATTTTCATATAATCTCATATATAAAAATCAATGTTTGTTCATATTTTGTGCGGTGCCATACCGTTTGTCCGATCTGACCCAAATTTTGCATAATTATTCTTTAGGACCCGGCGGGTAACATAGGCTACAATCCCCTCTTCCCCTCCCCCTGATATATTTTCCATGCAAATCTGTACAGTCCGACGTCCGACCGATCTGAACCAAATTTGTATTACTTATTCTTTAGGACTCGGCGGGTAACATAGGTGACATTTCCCACCTTCCCCTCCCCCTCCCCCAAATATATTTTACATGCAAATCTGTATCGTTTGACCGATCTGAACCAAATTTTGCATACTTATTCTTTAAGACCTGGCGGGTGACATAGGTGACATTTCCCTCCTCCCCCTTTAGCCCACCCCTTCAGGACGATATATTTTCAATACAAATCTACACCAATTGACCGAACTGACCCAAATTTAGGATACCTATTCTTTAGGACTCGGCGGAAAACAAGAGTCACATTTTCCCCTCTACTTTAAATCACCCTCTCTCCTTGGTATATTCTCCACATGAACATTTTCAACTCATCAAGGCAAGAATCCACCTGTAAAGTTTTTGCAACTAGCTATGAGACATGAGACACCCGTATACAATACAAAGATACATGGGAGGCCCTTATTTCCATTGTGTATTGGGGCCCCAATTATTTTAGTTACGTACGCCACTGGTGGGAAAATGTGGATTCCATGATGATCCTTCAAACATCTCGTGTCTAATCAGAAAATTTCGATTTTCCTCCGAAATATAATCATCTGCCCTTAAATTTCGAAATTATTTTATAAATCGTCCCTAAACAAGTTTAAACCCCGATTGAATAATATAATTTTTCTCGTACTTTAAATTATTCATTAGATATTTTATACAAATAGTTTCTGCGTAAGTAGCAAAAAGAAAAACAATATCTAATGTTCAGAATCAAATTTCAGTATGCACACAACTTTCACATCGCGCTTAGATTCTTCCATCTTCCACAGCACTTTTTGCACAAGTTTGCAAAGATTTAATCATAAATACTCACTGTGTTTCTCAACGAAAACATTTTTAATTATAGCTTAAAACAATGCACAATACACGACTTCAAAACACTCTCATGGCGAACTGTCGAACCCGAGACCAACTTTCCCGCTCGCGATTGAATCACACCCACATTCAAACCGTAAGCAATATACCTAAATTATTATTTACTTGCGGTCTGACAACTATGTTTCGGAATGAGAACCGTCAGCCGTCACTGCCATCTATGAACAATTGTGAAAGTTGTTCTTAACTTGTTACAGTGACATCTATGTCCGAGTACATATATTAATTATGCCGATATTACAGTTTACTTAATACCATAGAAGAGAGTCCTACTCTTACCATAGCATTTCATCTATGACTAACTTTGAAATTAAAAGAAAAAATTAGATGTGTTTACAAGTTCATTTGAAAAACGGTCTACAAGTATTTTTAGCAGGAAAGATATAAATGCAAGCATAAAAATGCTTGCATTTGATTTTTTTATGAATTATTAGATTAGATTTTTTATAAATAAAACACATTTAAAAGTAAAAAAAAACGCCACATTTATTATATTACATATAATTTAGAAACTAGCCATATTCTGAATGACTTATTTTATGTATAATTTAAAAAACAATTAAAAAATCACTGAGTTGTGTGCTAAGAAAAATTCATTTTCAAGCTGTCCACTAAGAACAAGTTACTTGTTTGTTGCCTCATTGAATATAAGTATAGCTTTTCTTTATCTTTATTTTGCATTTAATCCTCTTGCAAAATATTACTTCTAAATTGTAACTAGACTTAATTTAAAAAATACATTTTCTAGTTATTATTTAGAGTGATCAACAAAATTAGGATTACTTCAGATTCCCAAAAACTCTGTCATTACATCATGATATGATATACTAAATTATACATTGTATAATAAATTCACTAAATGATAAAAATCATTTTATAGATTTTTAACTAAATAACATTCTGTTATATTGCGCTAACTAAACATTATGTTGTTTGTATTGTACAATTGCCGATATATATTGGAGCTCAAAATGTCTGCAACCTGCAATACATTTGATATAAATAGTTTTTACATCACTTAGGGACTAAAAATTTCTATAATCCAAAATTAAATTAAAATTCAAAAAATTATTTCTCACATGTATTACAAAAACACGTGAAAAAATTATCAATGTATGCTATAGTATCCTGCTAATTTCGGGTTAGGAAACAAACTATCACCGCAAAGCGAAGCATGAATTATTTTTAGTTGCGAGTGCCTATAAATGCCTAAGTGCCTATAATGCTTTTTTTCACAAAAGTATGAATACTATTCCATACATAGGCCAATTTTCTTATAACTATTTAATGGATAAAAGCACATATTATCTACTTAATATTCCTATATCTGGTAAATAATATTTATACACATAATTATAGTCTATTCTGTTTATATTTGTGATTAAGCAGCTTGTAATAGAGAAGATAAAAGAATTATGCTCCATGATAAAGCAATTTACTGATTTAGATGGCTAATAAATTAAACATAGTACGGCCTTCATATATATTATGTAGATTTAAAACATTAATAGTAAACACTTGTAGTAAAAAGTCCTTTTGCATTTTTATAGACAAGAATCATTACTGAACCTTAATAATAAATTCACTATGAAGCAGCATTAAATCGTTTTAATACTGCCAATGGATATCCTGCGCCGATTGCATGAACTAAATTCTCTCCTCTGTATCCGTAAGTCCTCTGAAAAGCAGACGTCAGTCTGTCCGACTGGTATGGGTCGAAAGGCATACTCCTGACTTGAGTGTAGCGTGGATCTCCGACCAGGAGGTTTCTGCCAATTTTTAAATACCTTCCGACATTTAGGAAGTCTAGTTTCTGAAGAGGTATGTGCGATACTGTGAAGTGTAACATGCACAGCATAGAAATCATCTGTAAAAGAAATAGATTTTCATTTGTTGAGAAAATGGTTAAGTTATTAGAACTGAGAGGATATAAAAAATTAGTAATAATTTGCTAAATCACATCAATCGGGCAAACAGTGAGTCCTACGAACCTACTAAATAAATAAATGGCACAGCGTGTCCAACTAACCAACCATATACAAGGTGTCTCATAGCTAGTAGCAAAAATTTTATAGTTGGATTCCTGCTTTGATGATTCGAAAGTGTTCAAGCAAGTCTGACCTAATATCAATAGTTATGAAGATATGCAATATCAAAGTTTGCATTTTTTTAAAATATTTTTGACTTATTTTTTCAAAAAGTTGAACTATCATTACAGTAACTTATATCGGTTTTGAAAAATTCATTTGCTTCAATACAACTCAAATATACTAATAAAAATATTGTAAAAAAAATATATTTTTAATTTTTGCAAGGTTTTTATCATTTTATTGGACTTGTATTAAAGTGAATGAATTTTTCATAATCGATATAAGTTACTATAATGATAGTTCAACTTTTTGGAAAAAATATGTCAGAAATATTTTTATTATTATGCTATTTTCTATTATATTATATCTTCTTCTTCTTCTTCCTCAGCCTTTTTCCCTCCACTGCTGGATGTAGGCCTCTTCCATTTTTTTCCACTCATCTCTGTTTCTCCCCATTCGCATCCAGGTTCTTCCTGCTTGCTGGACTATGTCATCGGACCACCTTTTGGGAGGTCTTCCGATGCTTCTATTTTTTGTCCAGGGCCTCCACTGTAGGATTCTGGGTGCCCATCTAGTATCCTCCTGTCGAGCCATATGTCCAACCCACTGCCATTATATTATATACAGATATGCATATCTCCATAACGATTGATATTATGTCATGGTTGCTTGAACATTTTTGACTGAAGGCAGGAATCCACCTGTAAAGTTTTTGCTACTAGCTATGGACACCCTGTATATAAAAAGTGATGCACCAAAGTTATAAAATTCACTTCCCAAATATATTTTCATTCGTCATTCTGAATACGCGATAAAATATACCTGATAAGATATTCAGAAAAAATATATTGCATGTAACTGACAACCGCGAATTCTGTGTGTATTTTGAACAAATATTTTTAAAATATGACTGACGAATCTTGACTCGTCCACTATCTATCAAAAAAATTAGTCTTATATTAACTCATTGAAAATGTCAATGCTAAAGTATTGTCATCCTCACATTGTTGATGCATTTTTAAAGTACACATGAGGGGTTTAGAAATAAAACTGATACTACACAATTGAGATTATAAGTTGTGATTTGTAGCTGATTTTATAGCCACAGCGGAAATTTAAAAATTGATATTAATAATAAAATGCTTGTAAAATAAAAAACATGTTTTATGAACAAGTTACCTATTGTAAATCGACCACTATTGCCGGGTGATCATTTTCAAACATTTTTAGCAATTGAATAGTGGTGATTTTGCAGCCATAACATCATTGCAGTATTTTAATTCCTGTTTGAAATTTATTAAATATCTAGGTAAAACGTTTGATTCAGCAGTGAGACTGATATATGTTTAATATTTCAAATAAACTTTTATTACTATAATTAATCATGAGTTTTACAACATACAACAAACATTTTGATTATTTAATAAAAATATACTTACAAACAAAAATGACCTCATTTTGATTTGCAGCACAATTCAAAACAGTTATGATATTTGCCTGACAAACTTTCAACCAATACTGAAGCATTGGTTGAAACAATTGGATATAAAAGTGAAACTATTCTCAAATGCTGAGGGCTATTTAGTATTCGGTGGCAGTCATGTCCTGTTTCCTCAGATGTTTTGTAATAACGGAGTGATGTTACAAATATTGCGTAATTACCGATTAAAGTTGTCAAGCATTGGTATGATAGAAGAGTTGTGTATTTCATGACCTATGGTAATGAAATCAACTGCCGATTGATATGTTTTGTGAGTCATGTTTAGGTATTTCATATAGAGAATGAATTATTAACAATACTTTGATTGATAAAATAATTCTTCTTCTGTATAAGTTTGGCCACCAAATTCAGTATGTTCATTTATCCAGTGCAAGGTATATAGTACAATTTATATATAATTTCTAGTCAGGTATATGTAATTTGACTTACCATGATGTATCTGTGATGTGATGTTGCAGACAGCTCAATTCAAGCTTTGACATCACACAAGGTTTAAAACACAAATTCAGTAAAACCTTGTTAATTCGAAATTCAAGGGACCAAAAAAAAACATTTCGAATTACGCAGAAACCCGTTAATTTGAAATTCAAGGTACAAAAAAATTTTAAAAATCGCAAAATTCGCCAAAAATCATAAAACTCCTGAAAAAAGCAATTAATTTATTGAAAAACGTCTGTATTTTTACATTTTTCAAGAAATCATTTTGAAAACGCAATATTTATTATACTAATACAAGGACCACCACATTTCTATTACTAAAGTATCCGAAATTGACATATCTGTTACATAATTTCGTCAAATAAAAAAAAATCGAATTATGTGAACTAAAACGTATTGATTTATGGCGCAAGGGGTTAAAAATTATTTCAAATTACCGGGGTTTTCGAATTATCGGGGTTAATCTACTATGAAATTAGGGTAATTTTGGGACTTGTGGGTATGAAAAATTTCGAATTATGGCAAGTTTCGAATTATCGGGGTTCTACTGTATTTTTCAAACACAAACTCAGAAGCTGAATGGTTCAACCATATGTTCTATCTGACATTAGGCAACAAGAGAAATGAGCTCAACTTGTTCGAAAGCATTATTCTTATTATCAGGTGTTATCAGACAGGCAGCTATGCCGATATGCCTGATCACACAAAAGTGTTCACTTGTCCAGTATGTCAAGTCCATTTTGACACTTTGTGTAACAACAAGTTCTAGTGGCAGAACATTCCACGCGCATCCACAGTTCTGTTGGACAAGAAATGCTTCCAAGGATTCTGCTTGAAACTGTCTTTATTTAGTTTCAAACCGTGACCTCTTAAGATAGTATTTTGTTTGAGGCAGAACATTAGCTTCAGTTCAGAGCAGTCATAGTGATCGTTGAGTATTTTATAGGTATCTATGAGATCCCCTCTCTTTCTCCGATCCTCAAGAGTAGTGAGGCCCAACATGTTCAGACGTTCTTCATATGTCAAGTATCTGAGGCCATTTCCCAGTTTGGTAAACTTTCTCCGCACCTTTCCAGCATACTTCTATCTATCTTTTTCAAAGTAAGGATTCCAAACTTGGTTACCGTATTCTAAAAAAATCTCAACAGATAATGATGCCCAAGTCTTTTTGTTCATTCACTGAATTTGAAGTTAGCCCAACACACACAAAGCGACAATAATTTTTGAGTTAACCTTTCGCACACAATGCTAAATTTAAAACACGCGTTCTGTACATGTAGACATCTTTTAATGTTTCTATTGGATAAATACGTATATTTTACATTTGTTAACAGTTAATAATGTGTAAATAAGTGAATATATGTCAATTATTGTGTTAAAAATTAGAAAAAAACATTGGACATCACGGACGACAGCGGAAAGATGATTCTGACCCGGCCAGCTCCGCTAAAGGGATCTGAAACTCGCCAAATCTGGTGCCCAGCGCACTACCCATTGCGCTCTACGTATTGCGCTCCCCGCACCACTCTCTCCTAAAATACATACAAGTAATGACAAATTAACGTCAGTTTCTTCAAGAAAACATTTTATTTTGTTGTGTCCAGCACATACTTATTATTTTATAATTATTTTATTGAATAAGTAAATATGTTACAGAGGAACACCTAAATTTATTTTGCTCTGTATTTAGTATATTTACAGAGATATTCACATATATAGTCAAGTCACTTTCCAGCGCCGGAGAGGAAAGGTTACGAATAACCGAAGATTACTTTCTGCCAAATTTATGGATACTAATGGCAATAAGTTGAGCTTACTGATAAAAAATCTTTATATTATATTACACTACACATGTTAGTGGGGATGTGCATTTAGCACAGACACCAACCACCTTATGTCTTTTTAGGCTCACTTGGCACTTAAGCAAACTCTTTTCCTTTTTTGTAAATTAATTATCATTTCAACATTGAAAATAGGTTTTATGGAAACACCGGCCACGGTCGTTCAGCGGCCGGCCTAGCAACGAGCCGATTAACTTTGCCAGTTTTAAAAATTAACGGACAAATAGGATACAGTTCATGCAGGTAGGCAGTAAATAAAAAATTGTTTACAATACCATAATTTAATTTTGCTTTCATAATAATAATAATAATAATAAATATTAATTTCATAACCTATGTGTGACAATTAATGAATTCTTTAAAAAGCCTATTAAATATATATATATATATTATTTTACATAATTTTGTTTTCATTGCAAAATAAAATTCTTTCAAGTAATTTTTTTTTACAAAAATGAAAAGACCTTTTGGTTTGAGTTTTCTGGTTGCTGCTATAATTCTACATTGGCAGACGTTTTGGATTCCATTGCAGGGTTCTCAGGGGGATTAAAACGTCGGCCAGAAAAAGAGGAGAAACACGGCGGAATATCCCAGAAAACTCAAACCAGAAGATTCTGAACGGCTGTGAAAACCTATGAATATTTTTAAATGAAAAGATGATAGAAAAAATAACCTTGCAATTTTCGGCAAACCATTTAACTGCCAAGCAACAATATAACATTATCTTTTTGCGCGGTACCTTGATCTATCTCCGGAAAGCAAGGCACTTGATGGGTTAAAGCCTAATTAAAAAACATTTAAAACGTTACACCGATTTCGATAGTCTTCAATAAAGTTTTATAATTTTGCTAGTAGAATATTTTTATTTACTGCGAATACGCGGATTTTATTACTAAGGCTAGTAGCGAAACCCTTATACAAAACTAGAGCGTTTTGAAAAAAATGAACAATTTTATTATTAATCATTTGTTACGAAATATTGTTCATTTGTTTGAAAGTGACGATTAGTAATCTGCTATATTTATTTTTTTGTCAATCATGTATTAACTTAAAAATAAGAAGTGCATGCATTTTTTTGCGTAAATTTAAACTTCGGTATTTTGCAACATGTGCAATGTTAACCGAGGGTGGATGAACGAACCACTTCCGAATGAACAGTGCAACATTGGTCTTAAAAATGAGGGTCGAGGACATTCTGGAAAGTGACAAATTGAAAGCCTTACAACTAGAGGTACGTTGATCAAAACTGAAGAGGTTAAGGCTCTTGCTTAATAAACACTTTCACCTTTACAAGCATCTCAATAACTATTTACATGAAAAAATTCAACACAGAAAATGCGTAAAGTAAAACTGGTCTTACATTGATTACGAATTTAAAGGTTAAAATCGGCCATCATTTTCGGAATAACCTAATACAGTAGAGCCTCATCAATTCGATATTCATCCGGATTCATTCGGACCCAAGAAAAAACATTTCAAGTTATGCGGAACCTAGTTAATACATAATTTAAGGTATAGGTCGACCACTATCAAAAGACCTTTCCCTAGATTTGTCCGGTAAGAAAAAAGCGAGGGGAAAGATACCTGGCAAGCCCTATTACAAGCCTCAATATGATATTCCAAATAAATATATATTTTTTTAGTTTGAAAAACTTATTTCGTGTTCACTTTTTGCATCATGACAGCACACATATTTTTTGCACACATTCTTTTGAATGCGATCTAGCTATGGTAAAAGAAACTTTGAGATAATGATGCGATTGCAAAATTCGCATAAAATTTTATAACTCATGAAAAAAGCCGTCTATTACGCAAAAACATATGTACATATTTTTGCATATTTGAAGACATCATTTCGAAAATGCAATATCATGCTTATGCAAAGACTGTGCCAGAGATGTATTTGAATTTGTGGAAAGCTTTCTCAATGTTCACTCGATTTTGTTTTAAAATTATCACAGTCTATGAAACTATGAAATTAACATTTTGTGTATTGTGATTTAAAAATGTCAAATTATGACTAATTCCAAAATATCGGATTCGAATTAACGGGGTTTTACTGTGTATCCCGTTCTGGTACAAAACTTGCTTAGGAATTTTACAGAGAAAATATTAACACAATATTTCCTTAAAATATGATTTATTAACATACAATATTGTACTTACAGCAGATTGCGATATACAATTATCTTAAAGCTCAAGAAACTTTACAAGATGGCGTGTGAAAATAAAATAAAACATCACCGATCGCTAGGTTAGGTTACAAATCAGGCAAAAATATCTTCTAATACGTAATAATTTGAAAGATCAACCAAAAAGATACAAAATATTACATAGTAACTTAAGATCTATGAAATAAAAATAATAATGATTATTATGTACGGAGTAAATCTGTTTTACATATATACATTATTTGGAAATAAAAAATTATGCAATTTTAAATTTAAAACTTAAATAAAGTAATGTATATGTATGAATAGTATAATATAAAGCAATGTGATGATGGGGGAGTTGAATAATTATGTTTTATAGATTTTTATAAGCAATAAAAAATAATGAAAACTTTTTTAAACCACTTCGTGCGTTAGAAAAATGTTCTATTCAAGTGACGCCCGCGAGTTTCAACTTGCGCACATTTCGAACCATAAAAGTGCGATATACACTCACCAAGTGTAATTTCTCTCTTTCTTATGGTATACTGAGTGTATTAAAAATATATATGTATAATATATTTTAGTATTTTTAAATTTAAAAATGTGAATTTATCAAGCGGCTAATTCTTTTTGAGAAACTGCTTATGAATCATCACATTCCAGCTAGTACTTACATCGACAATATTTATGCCGTGAGACATCGCTAGCTAAATTTTTCATATAAAGGGTGTCTTGTAGCTAGTAGCAAAAACTGTGGGAGTCTTCTTCATTTAATATTGAATAGAAAATATTCTTTACGCTTTGGGCAAAATGAGATAAGCGACAATAAATTAAATTTATTATCGCTTATCTCATTTTACAGTATCATTCATTATCTATGACTACAGTATGATTACAATAACTTTAGTGGAATATTAAAAAATCATTCACTTTAAGATCATCACTCAAAAATCATTCACAAGTAAAACAAAATGATTAAAACCACAAAAAATATTTTTCAAATTTATTTTATTTGACTTGTATTAAAAAAAAATTAATATTTATATATTCCGTATTATTTACTATGATAGTGATAGTCCAACATCACATAAAAAATAATATAACAGAAATATTGAAAAAAAAAAATGTAAATTTTAATGTCATTTATCTACGTAACTATCAAAATTTCACCCAAATTATAAAGAATATTTTCTATTCAAAATTGAATGTAGGAGACTTCCCCAAAGTTTTTGCTACTAGCTACGAGATATATGTCAGTATAACTGCTTTATACTGAAGCAACATTACATTAACCATTTTTTAACTTTTAATTCTTGATATAATTTACTAACTCCCCTGTGATCATAAAAAAAACACAATACAGCACAACGCAACCATCTTGAAGAATTCCAAAGAAACGGGAATAATAAAACTGTCGAGTGCGAAACCTGCTAAAGTGATTTTCAAGCCTTCAGCTCACCAATAAATCATGATTTTCAAGAAATCATGATAATGGTATGCTTGAGACTCAATTCTTGCTTTCTTTCTTCGGCATTGAAATTAACTTTGGGAAATATCTGAAGCTGGTTTCAGTGTACTCTAGTCGGTAGCTGATGGATGGATTCTGGCCCAATTACATCTGAAAAGTTTACAATCGATATTAAATCTCAACAATGGAAGAAATCTTGTCTACAGATTGGGGAATAATCCAAGAATATGGTCCCGTTGTTCATACAATGAAAATAAGTATTTCACTGTCCTGTTAATTTAATGTAACTAAAATAATCGTAATCTAAATTAAACAAACCAAACCTAATAAACCTAACCTAACCTCCCTCATATATTGCCTATGAAATGTCAAAATATGCAGTGCATTTCTCGAAACTTTAAAGTGTAATATCTTATTTAATACTTACTTTTTAAACGTAAATTAACTTTCATTTTGTTATTAGCACATTCAATAATATAGTGAAATAATTATTTTCGTTGTATATGCAATGGGACCATTATCTTGGATTTAGCCCAGATTGGATGATTATCCATCTTATATCACAATGTAAATTACATAAATGTTTATTTTTTTTCACTTATCATTTTCATTAATGGATCACAAACAATGAAAAACGTGTCTGTACATTTACAATTAGCGACCGGCGCATAATAATCATGCAGGTA
Organism: Agrypnia vestita; assembly: GCA_016648135.1. Taxonomy (NCBI): domain Eukaryota; kingdom Metazoa; phylum Arthropoda; class Insecta; order Trichoptera; family Phryganeidae; genus Agrypnia; species Agrypnia vestita. The sequence goes on along the minus strand of JADDOH010013619.1, from coordinate 84,637 downwards.
TAAAAAAATTCGCAAATGTTCATCTTTGCACAAATGACTTTGTGTCAAATTTTATAATGCTGTCTGAAATTTTTTTCATATTTGGAATTAGCCCCTTTTTCAAATTATAGGTAGCATTTTGTATGCCAATTCATTTGAGGGGGATAGAATACGATTAATTTTTCGAATTATACCAAATTTCAAATTATAGCTGTTTATAACGAGTTTTTACTGTATTATAACAGAAACACTGTCAGTAATTTTGTTAGCAGTCTCCTAACTTTCAATTTGTCAATATTGAAATATTTTAAGCGCTCTTCATAACCTATCGCCTAGGTTACTCTTAAATGTAAGCATACAAAGGAATTTTACAAAGGAATAATGAATAATAAACCATGCATTCCAAATAGGACAGGATAGCATTTTTTCACCAGAAAGTAAATATGAATAATCTTACCCGTTCTTATTGAGACCACATCTGCAACTGTCTCAGTTCTGGGTCGTCTTCTTCCACCGTAGCAGCTGTAATAATAAATTCATATATCAATCATGTAACTGGAAATAAAAGGTCCGATGAAAGAGTTTGGAATAAATCTTAGGCTGAATGCAAAGAGAAAAACACGGCATAATTTAAATCAGCGATTAATATCATCATAGGGCAGACAATCAACCAGGAATGGGCCATGGCTGCTAGCAAAATCCTACCAGTTCCTATTCAACGTGGCTGCTTGCTAGTTATTCTTAATCTCCCCCATGTTAATGAAGTTCGCTATAATATCATCTTGCCATTGAAATTTCGGTCTATTTTCTTGATAATACTTTATTTGCTAATTTATGATCTTCCGCATATTGTGCATAACCTAACCTGCATAGTCTAGCAAGTTTCATTAATTGGATTACGTCACTTAGCATTTATTTATAATTAAAAGTATTATATAAGATTAACAATCCCTAAAAATTTGGTCACTAGACCAAACAACTCAACAAAATTATGCCAAAATTCAGTTATTATGTTTCAAATGCATATTTATAATTTTAATTTTTTTTATACAAGACCCAGTCGCCGTAAAGTAACATTAAAAAAACACCCAGGCATGAGAAAATCACACAAATGTATTAAGACCTTGAGACAGACGAGATATTGTAGGTGCGATAAGCATTTCAAATTAATTGTTTACCATTCTTGGATTTTAAAAGAATAGAATAGAACCATACCTTTTTTGCTTTCTTTCGCCTTGGCTGCCGGCGCGAGCTCTCCTACTGGAACGTCCGGTAGCTGATCTGTCTCTCCAACACCCAGCAATTCCTTGTCCAGCTCCTCCTGATAACACAAATACATTAATTTTGTTAAATATTTAGGTGCAATATGTGAAATCCTGATCCATTTACAATATACATGAAGAATTCACTTTAAATAACTGATGGATATTAATGAAATACATATCCCAATAAATACCAAAAACTGTTGGTATTTTATGGAATATATACCATGTTTTTATTTCTATCCTTTTGATAAATTTTAGTAGAAATTTAAGATTTTAACATCTTGTGTAATACATACATGAGGTTCAAATTAATCTTTTTTTTGTAAACTGTGTCTTCAAATTGAATCAGATACGAGAGGTTCACAACATTCAGGTTGGTTTTTAGTAATTGACTCAAAATGAAGACTTAGTATGAGATTATATGAAACTGAGAAAGGACCAGAAAATTTTAATTTAATTTGTGAGAAAATTCCGATTCCACCGTTGTGATATATACTAAAATTTTGATTTTCTTTGCATCAAAAATCATATTATTACACATTTTGTAAGAACACTCAGTTATTTCATTCTTGAATAGAAATGTATTCAGTTACCTGTTCTAATTCCTCTAATTCTCTCTCGAGTTCAGACTCATCAATGTCCTGCCCGAAGGCAACAGGATTACTGATGGCATCGCTGATCTCTCTCGCCACATCTTGTTGCTCCGCTATGTCATCCATCATGTCATGAACTTGGTCCACGTCCCTGGAAGCGCCGCAAAAAACATTTCATTAACAAACCTAATTAAAATAAATTTTTGATAAAATGCAAATCTATTTCTTGTTTGTCCCATGTTACATTCGGGATATGTTTTTGGTAAATGAATTTGGTCTCGACAACGTGGAAATATACAAGATTCAATGATGTTTCATTAGTGAACCATTATTTGAAATAGTCAACAAATCACAGCGACATTTTGTAATTAATGTCTGTTATTGTAATGCAAACTTTAACATTTTTCTTTGAGATAAAGTCAAAAGTAGATCAATCTATTTTCTTTTCTGAAGTCTTCGAAATCACAACATACAAATAATATTTCAAATAATATCTACATTGGGCTAAATTGGTAGAGTAACTTGTTTGACATGTTTTCCTGTAGGACGAAGTGCCCCGATTTCAAAAAAGAAGTCATCATTGGATTGCACAACTGCACTAACAAACTAACGTAACCTAAAAATCTGAAAGTTACCGGATCTGCCAAAAATATCCTACATAATCAGCTATGCTTGGGGGGGAGCGGCTCGTACCTTATTGGATTCTGTAGTGAAGGCTCAGAAGTGGGTTATTCGGGTGATAAACAAGAAGACGGGTGATAAACAAGAAGACGTTGATTTGAATCTGAAGAGTTATTTAGATCCTTTAAGGTGTTGGACATATGGCAGTTGTATACCAGATCTATCTTAATTTTTTTTTTTAAGATCCTATCTACACATGCACATTCAGAGGCCAGGGATACAAGGAGCAAGATAAGTGGAAACTTCACGGTGCCGAGAATGAACACAAAGTTCGGACATTTTCTTATTTTGTGCTCCAAGAATGTACAATAACCTGCCATTAGATGTAAAGGGTCTTAAGGTGTTAAAAGAATTATTAGAATTGTTAGAAGAATGAAAGAAGAAGAAGAAGAAGAAAAAGAAAAAAGAAAACAAGCAGGAAATAACAAGGTGGCTCTTTGGTGTGGGTAGGACAAAAAATGAGAGCAATGTGTCACCATATTAATATAGCCATATATTAATATAGTCCATATTAATATAGCCATATATTAATATAGTCCATATTAATATAGTCACAAAAACGTTTTGCAATGGAATTCAAGCTGTCACATATGACACATTGCTTTCGTTTTGTAGTCTGCCTATTTTGGTAACCGCTTTGTTGGCTTCTGTTTGAATAATTTTACTTCTTATATACAATGTTTAAAAGTATAATTCTAATTTATAGTTTTTTTTGTGTTTTATTTCTTACGCGCAATATATAAATTTTATTTCTAATATGTAGTCTTGCTAAAGTTTAAACTTAAAAAAAAAACTGTACAGGTAGTTGCTTCAGAACAGACCTTGTCTAGTGAAGCAACTACCTTCATTTATATGTATAAATTTAAACAAAATAAATAAATAATAATAAAAATTGTTGCAAAACATTATTACATCCTATTCACTCTTTCATTGCTAACCAAACACGTCGGGCGACCAATATAATTGACGGATTCAAACTGACTAATAGTGACAAGTCGCTTTGTGCTGAGACTAGAACAACTCAAAACCACAGTGCTCCATCTGTTTTAGTTTGGTTAAAGTGTGTCCACAAAGGATCATGCAACTCGGAAACCAACTTGAAGAACAAAGCACTGAATGAATTAAACAACCAGGTCAGTATTTTAAATGATAAAACACATAGGACAACTCACATGTGCTTATGAGCGGCCTTCAATGCATCGGCTGCATTCTTCATTGTGGTCAGCACAGCCGTGTTAGTATTAGCTCCTTCCAACGCTTCTCTCTGCATCTCCACGGTGCTGAGGGTTCCATCAATCTGCTGCAACTGCTTTTCGTACCTCTTCTTACGTTTCAGGGCTTGTATGGCAGCTGGAAAATTATTAACAATGTAAGTTTTTGATCGACAAATGCACAAAACTGGAATTGTTATATTTGTTGTTTGATTTCAAAACAAAATTTTAGTATTAGTCACAACCTCTCCCAACTTATAAACTCTAGAGCTTATTTAACCACTCACTTGCTCTATATTTTAACAAACATTATCAGGATTGCCCCGGAACAAACAGTCAGCCTTGCGATGAATAATCAAGAATTTACTGTAATTACATTGTTCCGTACATTATTTGAAGCACTGTGTGCAGCGCTCCCGAAATCGGCAGGAAAATCCCAATTTTATCAGCAGCCCTGGAAGGGCCTCTTAAATGTTTTCTATTTTTATAGGTTGGTGGCTTCGGTACAGTACCAAACAACACCACTTTTACTTTGCAACATCAGCAGTATTCAGCAATCCATCAAGCCTGGGTGTTTTGTGATGTATTTCACCTCTGTAATTCTCCTGGCCCGTTGAAGCGTAAAAAAATAATAAAAATAAGAAAAAAATAATAAAAATATTCCTCTTCTTCTTCAAATTTATTTAGACTCAAGAGTCTGTTTATGCAGGAATTTCCTCTTGTGATGCTGAATTCCAGCTATCGCTAGACGCGGTCCATCTGGTACGCCATGCAGAGCTATGTATGGTAACTTGTTGTGCTCATTCTGTGTATGTGTTGATACCAGTATTGTCGCCCCCATCTGACCAACATCTTGGGCCTCGCAGACCTTCCGGATTGCTGCATTCCTCACGCGATCATGCAGTCTTCCCAGCAATAGCAATAGTGCAGAGTTCTCATTTCAGTTGTTCTTAGCATGCTCTTTGTCTTGACAGTGTCCGCCCTCGCCTCAATACCATATGTGAGAATAGGTCGCACACAGGTCTTATAAATGCGTACCTTGCTGTTTGTTCTCATAACTTTATTCCTCCATACAACATCTCTCAGGCAGCCTGCCACAACTGCAGCCTTATCTACCTGAGGCCTAACTTCTTTGGGGAGGTCATGAGAGCTGAGCATTTCACAGCCAAGGTATCTGAACTGGGTTACTTGTTCAATGAGCTCATCACAAAACTGAGATTCTGCACTCAAATCATTTTTTGGAGAGAGTCATACATTTTGTTTTCGCTACGCTAGGTCATTTTTGTTTTCCACTATCTATGATTGTAGCATCGTCAGCATAGCAGAGAATTCCCACGGCTTCCTTACTAAGAGTGAACCACAATTTGTGAGATGCAACCTCCGCAATAATGTTTTCCATTATGCAGTTAAAGTTAAATTTGATATTCTGTGCATATTCAACACTGTTGTCTTTTAAACAGGAAAATACTATGTAATTATGAAACAGACAGACCACAAAACGATATCACAGAATATTTTAATCAATTTCTGTAAACAAAAGAATATCATAATATTTTTGGATTTCGAACAATTATTGATTGACATAATATTCTTTCCACTAAAATTTACTCACTGTACAATACTACAATTGTTAGGTACTTCAATATTTAAAAAAGAAATATGTTTAATTAACATGAATAGCAGTATGTATATTATGGATACAAGAATATCTGTGTAATAAAGCATTAGTAGAGCCAAATATAATATTGAGAAATGCATATTTTTTGACATGTCTTGAATTCAAGACAATCAATCATCCTATCGTCATCCCTTTCTATCATTTTTTTTCATTTCTATTCTTTCTCTCTGGCAAGATCTACGTAATAAATAATAACCTTAAATTTTTCTTTAACATGGAACATTATTTAACTGTGCTATAATAGTATAGTCTTGAAAGAGTACGAAGTCCCCCTTAAGATTTAAAAAAAAATTATTGTAAAAATATAATTTTCAAAAAATATTAAAGTTTACACTATAAGACAACATTATATCGACGGCTCCTACGTATAATATCGTAACCCACAAAATTCAATTTTACAGGAGAAGGATTTGAACATATTTTCGTCCAGTATAAATCTAAATATTGCCCGATTTTTTTGAAATTTCGTTTCAATATTTAACTTTATACTGTAGTTTCATAAATAATCACAAAAAAGTCGAAATTATTTAAGGTTTTTGTAGAAATGCACATACGATATTATACTTCGGAAAAGACGCGACGTAAAATATCGTATAAATGACTTACAACATTTTACTTCGGAAAAGACGCGACGTAAAATAACGTGTGTTACATATGATAATTTTCTTATGTTATTTTCTCACGCATATTATCGTAAGTGTTACATACGATAATTATCTTATGTTAATTTCTCACGCATATTATCGTAAGTGTTACATACGATAATTATCTTATGTTATTTTCCAACGTATGTTATCGTAAGTGTTACATACGATAAAATTATCTTATGTTATTTTCCAACGCAAATTATCGTACGTGTTATATACGATAGTATACTTCGTAAAAAATATGTGATTGTTTAAGATACGATAAAATACGTCCGAAAAAAACCTTATTTATTGCAAAATAATTTTTTTTCTTTCTTGGAAATAAAGATATAATTAAATACATATGAAATATACAAAAAACTAAAAATCGTCGATTTGTGTTACGATATTATACGTAGGAGCCGTTGATATATTGATGACACTCAAAGTATTGAGTTATAAAAATCTACACTGATCATTTTCAAATATTTTATTAGGTTTTATGAAAAGAATTAAAACTCATACCTACAGAAATGTAACTTTGAATATTTAATATAATTGGGGCGAACAAAAACTTTCTTAAAAAAGGATCTAGACATTCTTAAACTCGCATGTAAACGGAATCTGACAGCTGACAAGAATTCAATATACCGTTGTCAATTCTGGTATTGCATTTCCGCTACATGCTGAACTTATATTCCAACTAAAAAAATTACCCTAAACGCGCCAAAAGAAATGTTACTTCAAAAAGCATATTTTAAATACAAAATCAACTCTTTTAATTATTAATTATAGAATAAAGTTAATATAACAAGCAGGGTTCGAGGATATATATCATGATATATATCACAATATATATCACGATATATATGGCTCGATTTTAATTTTTGATATATATCCAAGAAAACTTTCTGCGAATGTTAACAGATGGCTCTAGTTGTGTTTTCAAAAATGCTACAGGTTGTTTTTTTTAATATCTGCGGTTGTTACTAGATGGCGCCAGTTGTATTTTAAAAAGTGCTACGGTTATTTTTTAGTTTAATTTGTTTCATATAATCCGTTTTTTTTCAAACAAAGAAACAACACCCAAAACTCATTAGAAAGAGCAAATTTTATAACATATATAATAATTGCGTATATAAGCTTTTTTCAGTATGCAATTAATTTATTTAATAAATAATAATTCATTTACAAAATAAAAAAATAAATTTGCTAATTATTTTGAGTTTGTATTAATCGACGTGTGCAAAAAAGGAGAAAAAAAGTTTGGATATATATCCAATTTTTGATATACATATATCGGATATATATCAAAAAATCAAATTTTTTGATTTTTATTATAAAAATCGGATTTTTTCGAACCCTGATAACAAGTCAGCTTTTGCATGTGGCAGATATTTTAAACTTTTAAAGATTAATTCATTTTACGCACATTCATTCCTCGGCCATTATAAAAGAGATGTCATTTTTCAGGACCGGTATTCTTGTTTCATGGTTGTTATGAAATTAAAAAATAAATCAAAATAAAACATTAAATTTTCGACCAGACTTTGACATTTCACCTCCTGAATGAATATGACAACTTTCTCCTATATCAATATTTTTCTAATTGGCACAGAATTACGAGCACTGTTGGTGTCAGATAATACAATTTACATATCTGATTTGGAAATGATAATTAAACAACAAATCCCCACAATAAATGTATCTCTCAAAGACTAAAATTTACAATGGAAATATTTTCTTTAGTGTATAAAACACAAAATTCGCTATTCGGGTGGGTGTAAAATTGCGAAACAAAACCGTACATGATTTAAATTAACGATATAATTGTTTCAAAATATAAATGAAGGTCAAATGACGAATATCTACTAATATCGGGAGTCATAAGTTTGAGCATAGAAATCTCAAATACTAACCTCTTTTATTTTTTGAAGCGTTTTTCTTGGCTAATTTAATTTCGTCTTCTATTTTGGCTTCTAGAAACGTTTGTTTCTTTATTAACATTTCTTCAGTATCTCTCAGTTTTTGAATAGCCTCTCCTGTTGTCATCGCCTTGTCCTCCTTCTTCCCACCGAAAACTTTGGTAAAGAAACTCATTGTGGAAGATTATTAAACAAAATAGACACTGAATATTTCCCACACTAACAGTGGTATTTTGACATCACAACGAGCAAAATCAAGACCAGAATCTAGTAGCAATCGCGGCCAAGATGTCCAAATTGCTGTTACGGATTTGTTTCACCAATTCCATTCACTAGACGTCACAGAAATATTGAAGTATGCGTCACATTCAGACTACTCCGAGAAGGGGTTGCATCGTGCCCGCGACAAATTATAGTACAAGCGATAATCATCTTTATTCTTAATAGAATTTATATCTGAAATGGGATACATACGGAAAACGTGTCTGAAAGTCTTGTCAAGTCTATGATTTTGTGATATATTATAATGACGTCATTTTATTTCTCTTTTCTATGGCGATCAAACATGATAATTTCGTTCTGTCCGTCGTCTGTCTGTCTGTCCGTCCGTAACTTCATGTAACGTAACGTTCGTAATTTAGTTCGAATTCACGGCTAAAAAATCCTAATTAAACGGCCGGAGATGGGACTTGAACCCCGGGCCAGCAAACCCGAACCGACCGCTTAACTTCAGGTTTATGTTTTCTGGGGTATTATGCCGTGTTATTACGACCTTTCCGGTTTGGGCCGGAAAGGCATAATACCCCAGAAAACACAAACCTGAAGATTCAGAGTGGCCGTGAAAACCTAAGAACATTCTCGACCGCTTAACGTATGTTGCTACCACCGCCTATCCGTGGACCGCCAAAAAATTACTATAAATATATACTAGGGCTTAGCAAAGACGCGAACTAATATTCCGTCATTTTTGATGGGTTACAGCTAGTAACAAAATATATGTGAATAGGAATACTTTTATTGTATACAACATTTCACGTAATTAACGCAAACCCTAAAAGTACTTTATTAATCAAGTACTGGTCTAAAGTGTTCAAGCAACCACGACCTAATATCGATAGTTATGGAGATATGCAATATCAAAGTTTGCATTTTTTTTTTCAATATTTCTGACTTATTTTTTGCAAAAAGTTGAACTATCATTACAGTAATTTATATCGATTATGAAAAATCCATTAGCTTCAATACAACTTAAAACAAATGAATTTTTCATAATCGATATAAGTTACTGTAATGATAGTTCAACTTTTCGCAAAAAATAAGTCAGAAATAGTGAGAAAAAAATGCAAACTTTGATATTGCATATCTCCATAACTATTGATATTAGGTCATAATTGCTTGAACATTTACACTGACCAGTAGCCGATTCTTAACAAAGTACTTTCAAGGTTTGCGTTAATTACGTGACATGTTGTATAAGTATCGATACATTTCATTCAATAAAGGTATCGAATGAAAAGTATCGATACTTTATATCGATGGAAAAGTATCGTACTCATAGACGTACTATAAATAATCGTACTCATAAAAGTATCGATAGCCCAAGTATCGATACTTTTTCGGAGTAACTGATTTTTTTTGTAAGCCTGTTAAATCGATACCCCACAGTACTGATACATTTTCGAATTTTATATGAAGATTTTTTCGTAAGCCCGTATTATCGATACCCGATAGTATTTCTAATTTTCTATGAAGGAATCTAAATCTGCTTTTTTGTATGTCTTGTGATAACTCCAAAAATCATAAGCTGTTTCAACAGATGAATCACTGCTTGCCTCGTTACTAGTCCGGACTGAGTTTACTGCTATCAGTCGCCTTATCATAGAGATTACTCTAGCGCAGAGGTCGGCAAAGTGCGGCTCCGGAGCCGCTTGCGGCTCTTTGGCCCCGTAAGTGCGGCTCTGGCACAAATATCCACGGGCAGGCGCGCCGAGGGTATCAGTCGGGAATTTTTTTTATGTTAGATGAAGTCATTTCATTCGAAAACAAATTATCCCTTTTTTCTCAAGATTTTGAAAGTCTGTTGAAGTATCGCCAAAAAAATAATTCCTCTATTAACGAACACTATTTCAAAACAACCATTTTAAATATGAGGGAAGCATTTATCAGCAGATTTCAGGAATTTGAAAATAGCACAATGACCTTAGAATTCGTCAAAAACCCTCTTAATGCTACGATAGTAGATTTAAAATTTTCTGTTTTTGGCATTGACATTGATAACTTTGAAATTGCTGGATTTAAAAAACAAGGAAATTGGAGCTCTCAATTTGAACGTATTTGAGTTGATTTGGAAATATAGCAGAAGAATAAATGTGAGCTTAGTTTAAAACACAAGTGGTCAACTTTGAAAGACCTGAAGAAGGAGGACATAATCATGTTCTAGGCGTTAGCCTAGAATAATATTTTTGATTCTTATGATCAGCTGAAAAAACTCGCGTTTGCTGTTCTTTCCCTTTTCGGTTCTACATATTCATTGCGAACAATTGTTTTCAAGCATGAACTTTATCAAGAGTGTACCTAAAATTAAGAATAACAACACATAAACCTGACTTACTCAAACTTTTCAAGGAGTTGCAAGGACACCGTTCATATTAAAAGTTTGTAAGTCATGATCATGATTAAAATTAATGGATTCCTTAATTAGCGAATACTTTTTATGTATGAATAAAACCTTTATTAAATATAAAATCAAGTTTAATTCAGTGTACCCGTAATGAAATGAAGTTCTAAAATTATAATAAAGGTTTAGAAAATAAATAAAAATAAGTAAACAGACTTGGCTCTCAATTTTTTTTTAATAATTGTGGTGTACATGTTTGGTTCTTTGGCTAATAAGTTTACCGACCACTGCCCTAGCACAAGCTCTGGCGTATTGCAAATGTATTATTTTAAATCTAGAGTTAAGTAAGTTGGACATGGCTAGCAACTGACTATTTTCCACTTGTCCAAACCCGGGTTGTATTTATTGCATTACCTCACAATTTTACAACTATGGGTACTAGTTATTTTCTATGACTTAGTTTATTTGAAAGTTCGGAAAAAAAACTCGATACCTACAATAAAGTACTCATTGAGTAAAAGTATCGAGTACAAATGTTTCGATATCGATACTTTTTCCGTGTCCCTAAATATGAATTTTTGCCGAACGTAAATTAATTCTTTTTTACAGTCATTTTAGACTATATTCGTGAAGTTATTGTAAAAGCATAGTACTTAACATTGAAGTGATGATTTTTCGATGTTTTTATATATTTTTTCAAATTCATTCAAATAAATCTTTTTCTTCTTTTTACTCCCTTTCTTCTCGTAGCTTGTCTGTCTTCAAAACTTTGGATCGATTTTTAACCCTTTTACCGTGATCCAATCGAGCTGAAACTTTGCAGGCAGACTCGTGGCGACGATAAAATGATCTAACAAATTTTCGTTTAAAAAATTAATAATTATAGTATATTTTTGGATTTTAAGAATTTTTTTATTACTCCCTTTCGTAGCGTCGCCCAACCGTGAGGTAAGCGCCAAACCTGTTTCAACTAGTAAATGAGAAAGAGATTATAATAAAACTTGGTTTTTATGGGTTAGTTTTTTAAGGGACATTCCCTTGTTATTGTTACACTTTCCATCGGCATTTGATCTATGTCAAGTTTTTTGCGTCTTTTCTTACTCCAACACGATGGTTGTTTTTCTCGGCCGTTCCTTTCATCCTCTTACACAATTTTATTTCCGTTACATAAACCAAATATATTTCCTTATTTTCTCCTGCCTTTCCGTTTCGACGAGCCCTCGTTTTAATGGTTTCTTTCCATTTTTCCAAAATAGCTATTTTTACCCCATTATTTTAATAAATACGATATCTAATAATAGAACAAATCTTCATCCAGTCAGATTTGAATTGCTCAAAATGATAACTAGCTCCAATCTTTAATATTTTATTTATACATACTACATTAAACATTTATAAACTTTGTAGGAATGTTTAAATAACTTGAAAATTCTTGATGATGAATTTTAAAAGTCAAATGATTCAAAGATATTAGCATAAATGTTATCATCAATAATTAAATAAATAAGGTGATATACCGGAGTAGGGGGGGTGGGGTCAGAGGTGTGAGAGGTGATATAAAAATCACGGTGTGGTAAACCGGCCGGGAGATCTCAGATCTACGTATGCCGGCGGTTACGCCCTCCCCTAGGTACAATCAAAACGTCAGGTGACTGACTAGGACACTGATATCTCGAGGCGGGTGAAGGGATATAAAAATAATAAAATCGAAACAATTTTACAAGTTTCTATATTGGGCACTGTAGCAAATTAATTTACATGAAACATTAATCTTAACTTACATACGACGCAGCAAAGTGGTTACTAATTTAAAAATTACATGAACCCTAATTTAGAGGGAGAGGACAAAATTATAAACAAAGAAAGAAAAAAAGACAAAACACATAAAAAATCTGATCTTACTGCTAAAATGTATGGTGACGAGATTAAATTAACACTTCGGTAGAAACAGGTGGGCGGAGAAAAAGTCTTTAGATCGGGGTAACCTGTTTCGGAGAGTTCGGCAAGTGTCTTCTTCGTGCTGCTTCGTGGTGGGCGGCGGTGGGCGGCGTCGGCTTCGTGCTCTGACGTCGGCGTCGTCCTCTGACTGTGCAGGCTACGTCGGCGGCTTCTGACGTCGGCGTCGTGGCGGTCGTCAGCGAGACGTCGCTTCTTTTGTCACTGGGCGTCGCGGCGGTACACTGTGCGTCGCGGTTTCTGATACGTCGTTTCTGGCGTCGCGATGCCGATTCGGTGGTCGCTACCGTTCGGACTTACTTTCTTCGAGAGTTACCAGGGTATTCGGCCGGACCGATTTTACGGGTCAGGCTAGAGTTCCTGGTCTCTCCACCTTCAGCTTCTAACTTCAACTCCTAACTCCACTCAACTCAACTCCTAACTGGTTTCTTGGCGGCTGGCTTCCCTGGCGGCCCAGGGTGTGGTCGCGGGGGCTCGAGGGGAAGCCTCCAGTTGGTCTTTCGCCGATTGGCTCCCTTGATGTCCGCCCCCGTCGTTCATTCGTCTCTCCAGGTCCCGATTGACGCTATTGGTTACTGAACCCAATGTTGCCTCCGTTCCGCCCCCTATTGTTCTCCCAGTTTGCGGCTAATCTCGATGCTTTTCTGGTATGTAGGCCTAAACACTTTGTTATTTCACGAACGCTTTGTTCACTGTTCATATCCCTATCCCGTCACCAAAAAAAACATTGCAGAATGAATTAAACTTAAGGAGAATATTACAGTACAAATTGGCAAAGGCGGAAAATTGAAAACACAAATTCGCATCAACACTTTACCCAACATTACCCAAAATTAAAACTGCTTACATATACATGCTTAATTAAATCGACACGCCAGATAGACATATTTTTATCGACCAGTTATTTCTACCATTATTGACTAATTACATGGGATTGAACGTAGGGTTTCATTAGATCATAGTAAAATTCCTTAAGTATGCATTACAATATCAATCTTGTTATTAAGTGTCAGTTTGATTCTTACAGTAGGCCTCCCAATATTTAACGTTATTTATACATTACATCATTACAGGTCAATCCTTATAATTAACATTGATTTAACGCTATTTATACATTACATCATTACAGGTCAATCCTTATCATTAACATTGATTTAACGCCATTTATACATTACATCATTACAGGTCAATCCTTATCATTAACATTGATTTAACGCTATTTATATATTACATCATTACAGGTCAATCCTTATCATCTACATTGATTATCTTCGATGCCTCCACAAAATCATTATTATTTTTCTATTTTTTTTTGATAAATCGGACGGTATTTAAAATTTACCACTCCGCATATTCTCTTCCTTTCGTTTTCTTTTTAATCTTTTTTCTTTAACAATGACAAAATGTACTTGATACTCAGTTTTATTTTTTAATTCTAGCTTAAACAAAACAAGCTATCGTGCTTCTTAGTTGGACCAAACATAATTGTCAATATGTGACATAGAGATACAAAACAAAGGGCTAAAATTATACAGACATCGTGGCATTTCTTAGTGAATCAATTAACATAAAAACTTATTTACATGGGATACATGCTTCAAGCGGGTCCCCTAATGTTAATGTTCTGTATACATCTTTGTAATTTCTTTGCCACTTGCCCAAGAGGAATGCTTACATATACTAACATAATCAAATTCGATAGACATTTTTTTTTCAAGAAATTATGTTAAACCTTATTACTAGAAGAAAAATTAAGAAAACTTGGCGTAAATTGATTAATGTAACATTATTTACACCTAAATAATGAAAATTCTTACTTCAATATGTAAGCTGGATTGAATGCAAAACATTTTTTTTTAGGACTTTCATTATACTAATCGTTATCTTATCGAATCAGCTTTCTTCCACCCCTGGTATAAGAATATAAGAAAAGAATAAAAATAGAGAACACTAAAAAAAATTATATAAGCCACATTCCACCAGGCAGACAATCGAAAATTTCCCAAACAAGAATTATTTTGAGCTTTATTATTACTAGATTAAAACAACTATTTTAAAATAGACCGACAAATTATATTGCTTAAACGAGTAATCAACACAATAATTGCACGTTTACAGATAGGTTATATACCTACAACCTACAAATTTGTATAAAAAAAAACACAATATTGGGAGCTTGAATAACTAATGACAAATTAACATTATTCTTAAAAATAATTAAAACTCACAAATTAACATTATTCAACTAGGTGTAATACATGAAAACATAAGACATGAAAGCCTCGATCTAAAGTAATATTAATGTTTATTCCAACACGGCATTTACTTATTTGCAATTAATTAAACTATTTTGTTTCAACCCCGTGTGCTAAAATTCATTCTGCAGACAGATTTCAAAAGACTAAAAAGTCGGAATCTTATATCTCTTCAACCGTGTTACATTTTTTCACGAGATAATATTCTATCACGTTATATATTATATATTACATCAATATCAAACATCGTCGGCAATAACAAGTTTTTTTTTTTCTTTTGTTACGATCAATACATTTTTTTATTATTTGCCACAAGTTAGATTAATTCGGGATGATCTCGTTATCATCTCAAATTGCAATGTCCCGTTCATTTCGGTCCTTAACAATAGAATACGGAATAAATGAGAAAACTACATATAAAACGAGTAACATCCACCTGCAGAGGTGGCCTGGGTTATCTAAATTATCATTACCTTACTTAAATTAAACATATCAGTTGCTCATTAATTAGGTACATATTACATTGATATTATGATTCACCACTTTGCCTCAATTTCTAATTCGGCCTCTACCTTCTTAATTGATTGACCCCTGTTATCTTTATTGATAATGACCGCCTGGTCGTGCGTTGCGGGATCTTCGCGCCCTTATATTAATAATATAATTTATACGATCCTACATCTCGCGGATACTGTCGCCATGTGGTGGATCGGTATGTCAGCGCTTTCTAAAACATCTCTATTGTCTGTCGAGGACAATAGTAAGTTTACTGCGACGACTTTCGGAATTATTATCTTGTTTTTCTAAAAAACTGTCTTTCCCAAAACAATGGCGACTTCTCTAACAAACGCAGCTTTCTAAACCGTTGTCCCATGTGTTCGCATTTGGCCAAGATGTTCTTTCTATTGTTTAATCGGGGTTAGAGATATACGTCCCGCTGCAAGAAAAGGTTTACCGTTTTTACCCTTCCAAGATGTTACTTAAGAACAAAAGGTTGCGAACGTATTGTCCATCCTAACAAAAGGCCGTGCACTATTAATGTCTTCGGCGATACCCAACGCCCTCGGCAACCCTAACTTTCTAATTCATTGTTTCATATGTTTTATGGCGGGCTATCCTAAGAGCGATCGTCCGTCGCAATGTTATTTTTTTGAACAATAGGTCACATATTTCGTCCTCGAACAAAAGGTCGAGCATGCCGGGGCTGCCCTGGCTGTGACCACATGGCGCGTGATCTTCGAAACATGGGCGCTTTGATTTCGGTATTGCCCTAGGACAAAATTAATAACCTGGTTCGCGTCATATTCCGGTGCATCAAAGTATCTATTTACTCCATGTTTAATAAATATTTACCCACATAAAATAGATGTTTACTTTGTTGTTTTATAAATAATTTTTCAGAAATACTTATACAGCATCACATAATAAAATTTCATTTATTCACATTATTTATACTCCCAGGTTATCAAGTTATCAATTAAATCAATCTAAATAAACTATCTTCTGAGTTTGTCGACTTTGTTGTTAAATTCTTTGTTTGTGTAAAATACATCATGTGCAAAATAAATAAATAATTCAATATTGAAGAATCCGGAATTTTATTGAGAAGTGTTAACTTTTATTCTTTTACATAGGCAATCCGCCCTTAGACAGCGATTAGTGAAAATTAATTTAAAATGTTATAATTCGTTCACTGTTTTTTGCATTTCAGCCAAAATTCACTTCTTATCACTTGTCTATGATTATTGCGTTTCCTGTTCCTCGTACGTGAGAAAGTGGAAGTAAAAAGGTGCATAATAGTAGTACTAATTGAATAGTTGTATCTAACAGCTACTGCGCTTCTTTTTATATAATGAGTAATTGACAATTGACATTTATTTGTATCTCTTTTCTATGCATCTTTTATATTTTGTCTATATTTCTCTTTTCTATGACTTCGTCTGTTGATAGCGCATATATAGTCCGTCTAACTTATCTGAAGAATGGCCAAATTTGGAACTAACGACGCCATCTTGGATTATCTACAGCTGTTTCGATAGTCCTTTAAGAAAATTTTAGATTGTCACCATGCCAAAACCATTGAAAGCGGTGTTCGGGAAATAATCTTGAAAATGCACACGTTTTTTGAAGAGGAACAACGTCTAAAAGCCCCAATTATACCGTTTGATTTTGTTCATAGACTTAATTGCCGCCACTTCAGGTTAGTGCTGCCATGCAGTTATAATGTTTTTCCCATACTCAGTTTTTTATTTTACTATTATACAATTTCTTCAGGTATTTCTGAATCGGCAATTTACAAAATAGTTAAGGAAGGTAAAGTGGCCGTGGAAATGGGAATTAAAATAACTACACCCGGAAAAAAAAGAGCAAGGATAAGTGGAAAAATTGAATTAGAAGCCGTAAGATGAGAAAAGTTATAGAAAATATTTTATTCGATAATTTTTTACATAGAATTTTTATTATTTATACTTTTTATTACATAATTCATTAACGAGTTCATTTGTATAAACATCTTTTTTCAAAAATAAACTTTTTTATTTATGCACATTAAAGACTGGTTGCATCAACTTACTTTATAGCAATAGTTCATTTAAAGCATAGATTTTTACGAGAGCGAGTTGTTTGATCGGTGGAAAATGCAAAATATCTATGCTTTGAACGAAAGATTACTATAAACCAAGTTGATACAACGGCCCTAAACCGATTGATATCCTTAGGTGTTACTGAGTTAAACATGGTGGTCATGATCATTAGGTGTGAGATACCGAATAAAACCGGTGCCACACTGCGCGGATCTTCCGCCGCGTCTCTTCTGTCGTGGAACATCGCTACATTTCTTTCCATACAATATGCGCTTATTAAACACACTACGCGGATGATCGGTCGATCTATTTACTTTGCCGATTTGGCGCAATGGAAAAAACGCGGCGGAAGATCTGCGTAATGTGGCGCCGACCTAAAAGAATTATTATTGTTTGTTTTTTTTTCCTGAAAATTGTATTTTTCTTTGATTTTGAAAAAACGCTATTTTGTGACGTTGTGTATTTTACAAATGTTAATTTTGATAAATTTATTTACTTATTATTTATTTACGTTAGTTTACATTTTTTGTTTTTTATCGTGTCTTATACTGCTAATAACTTGTTTAAGAAAAAACGAATTTTCATAAAATTCCCTACAAATGAGATAATTTTTAGACTATGGGCAGTACCATAACGATTGGGACGCCCTCCTTTATTCTCCAGATAAGTTGGACGGACTATATTTGTATATTTTTTTAAAAATGTTTGACGTTAAGACTGAAGGGGTTTTTATATATTAGAAAATCAGCATCATACATATATTGTCAATTCATTATTTTGTGATAAGAGTTCAACAACACCAAATAAGTCGGCTTTTTCAAACGAAAAAAGTTTGGTTACAATTTATTTACCAAATAGTCTTACAGTGGAAGTGAAGAATACATTTTTAGTAAAGTAATAAGTATCTTCCGAAGATTATATTATGGAATCAAAAATAACCAGCCACTTAAAGTCTTTGGGTTGCAAATCCACCTTAAGCATTGCACTCGCATATCAAGTTTACATTGAATTATTTGAGGTTAAGTTAATGTACGATGTCGATTTTTCTTATGATAAAGTCTCGGACCTTATTTATTTGACAGCCAAACCTTCCAAAAAGGCTAGTACACAAATATTCATCCCGTATTCGACGTCTAATACGGTTAATCTGAAGATGATTTATGATTTTCAAAGCAGACTGTGTGAAGAAGAAAAGGAAAAGAGTGTTACATTAGCGTTCGTGGAGGCCGATTCTACAGTGGTGTTATATACATTCACCAGAGGCCTCATTAATGTTCAAGACCCAGACTATCTCACGAGGCACAAAACCAGAGAAGAAAGAAAAGACTTTCTTGAGAATGAGATTAGGAAAAATAGATTCTCAATTTTAATGGAAGCCCACAATCAAAGTGTTATAGATGATTGAGATTCTGGTTGCACTAAAAATTATTTTATTTTAAAGGCATGGATGTCAATATTGCCTGAAAGACGAACAATGTTATAGTTAAGTGATCCTAAAATCAGTCATATTTTTGAGGCTGAATGGTTTGTCAGTTCCAGGATTTGGCTGGTGGAATACTTACTGTGCAAATTATTTTTTAAATAAATGAAATGCCAATTTGAAAAAGGTTTATTTTATTTGTCAGAAATGTCAAAAAATATTAATTATGTCGAAGTAGTGATCAGGGAATGCAATCCCGATCCCGCGAGATTGGGATCCTGCGAGATCTCAAGACATTTTACGAGATCAATCCTGAACCTAAAAATCAGATGAGATTATCGGGATTGATCAGCATTTTTTATGTTTTGAATGTTTAATTGTATATGTCTATAGAGCTTTTAGTAAGTACTTAAAACTTATATTCGTGTCACATTCAAATAATGAAAATAGCTTATTATGTGATAAATGTATATATTTGCTGTATTTTATCAACCGATTGATGCTTGGAAAAACGCCTACAGAAACTTAAATGCAATGATTAATATTGAACATTTTATTAAAAATGCGAGGCATTGTTCGTTAATTGCTATTCAGCTCTATAAAAAAAAAAAAATATTCGGGATCCCGCGGGATCAGAAATTCTAATCTCGAGGGATCCCGAAAGGGCAATCCCGACTCGGGATTGCATTCCCTAGTAGTGATGTCATCAAAGAGTGGAGGCAACACCAGAGGGAGTGACGACAAAGTTACTAATAATTAATTAAGATAAATTATAGAAGTCTCACAGAGAAAAAGCTATGAATATGAAAAAAGTTTGTGGAAGTCTTTTATACGATGCCCCAGGGCCTACAACCTGTATGAGCTGGCTTAAGTGATTTTTTATTATTTTGTTTACATAATATTTCACATATATGTATGTATAATACACATTTAATTTTGATGGATTCTTAACAAAAATTTACAGTCCCATGAAAGTATAAACTTGTGTATGAATCCGGAGCATTCAGTTTAATTCACATGTGTTCACTCTACACAATGCAACGTTCACCAATTCCACTGTAAGAACATCCACACATTATCATATTTTGAAAGTTCTATATACCTATGTTCAAATCTGAGAATCTTTCATCTATTTGAATGGACTATGCTAGAGACATCTTTAGTCTTTCTTCATGAACTAGTATGTAGTATACATAGATTTTCGCAGCTGGTAATGATACATCTATATTTATCATTATATTATATTTATTTATTCGGGTATAACTACCAGCTGCGAAAAAAAAATATATATATATAGGTACTAGCTTTAATATTAACCAAAATTATAAACATATCAAACATGAACAGTGTCACGTAACATAATGTATTTTTTTGAGTTGTGGCACTATTTGAGCGGGGGTGCGATATATATATAGAACTTTCAAAATGGATTTTCTTACGATGGAATTGATGAATGTTGCGTTGTGTAAAGTGATCACTTAGGCCAGCTCATTAAGGTTGTAAGCCCTGGGCCACCATATAAAGAGACTTCCACACACGTTTCTCATATTCACAGCTTCGTTTCTGTGAGGCTTCTATAATTTATCTTAATTAATTAATCATCCCTCTGGGGACAAAACCATGTATCTGTGTTCTCAGAACATATCTACATATAAAAATTTTGACTCTATTAAATTTTTGCGCATTGCTTCAGCAGTTTTTTTTAATATCCTAATAATCTTGTGCTTGCCTGGTTATCGGACGATAGCGATCATGATGGCGATTAATATCTTATTTGTTACCAGTTCGAAATAGTTGGACCATGGATTTCCTGAACCATTATACCTTGGATTTTCAGGATGTCTTCCAGGACCTCTTCTACTTACAATTTTGCCTTGAACAATGAAATGCAGGATATTATATTCTTTTTTATGTCTCATGATATGTCCAAAATATTATAAAAGGATTTGAGGATTTCTCTTTCCTTTCGCGTTCCATCAATCCATCTTATTTTTAAAAGCTACATCTCAAAAGCTCGAGTAACTTCAGCATTGATTGAGTGAGTGTCCATAATACCATTCCATATCAGTGTTGTGAGTCCACATATGTAAATAATTAGATTTAGACAATTTTTTCGATTCACGGACAATTTTCAAAAATAAATGAATGTCTAACGATAAGTAAAATCACAACAAATATGTAATTTCAGAATTCTAATTTATGTTCTTTATTTTTTTTGTTCTTTTCCGTCTAGTTCTCATTTCATTATAAAGTCCACATTCACTGTCACATACAACATACACTCATAAACACACAACTTAATAATTTTAAAACATTCATAAACAGTTGCATATTATTTGTAAATGAATGAATGATACTGGAGGCATAGCACGTAAGAGGCGCATGTTTTTGATATGATGATGATTCCATGTTCAATTAAACAATTTTGTTTTTGTATGCATGTACTGCGTGCTGTCCTTTCTATACATCAATAAAAAATAAAATGAGCTGTTTATATCCCAACTATAATAATTTCGTTGTCTATCCGCCCCTCTGTCTTTCCGTACATCCATCGTAACTTCTTAATAGTAAAAGTTTCTCTTTTCTAATTAAGTAACTTCTTTATAGTAATTTTTTTCTTTTTAACTAAATAAATACCTTAGGAACCAACATATAAGAATACCATCATTTTTGACAGGTTACAGCTAGTTTAATTATAATTTCTGGAAAGTAATTTAAATTTATTTATTCAATTTCAATTTATTTTTCAAATAATGTAATGCATTTAGTGGTTAGCTATAGTTTTATTACTAATTTTCCAATCTAACCACATGAACGTATATAAATGTAAATAAATGTAGGCTATTCGAGTGATAGTTTAATTTAATTTAAAATTTTGTTATTTTCTTATGTCACTTTCTCCATTTGTACAATTACAAATATATAGAGTCAGAGAACAATATTATTTATTGTGTAACTATTATTATGGTTTCTATTAAGAATCTGTGAAACTTTTATGAGAAAGAAAGTGAAAATACCCAAGTTTGTTTAATCATATGTGCTTTCGATGTTTCTTTTTTTGGTATTTGCACCCATTGCTGAATCTTCATTTCTTTCTATGATCCCTAATTATGTGACGCCCACACAATCCGCCAGTGCCCTTTATATCGTCCAGCATATTTTTACCATCTCTGCTTTTCA
The DNA here is from genome assembly GCA_016648135.1 of Agrypnia vestita. Taxonomy (NCBI): domain Eukaryota; kingdom Metazoa; phylum Arthropoda; class Insecta; order Trichoptera; family Phryganeidae; genus Agrypnia; species Agrypnia vestita. The sequence continues at coordinate 62,669 of JADDOH010013619.1, read as the reverse complement.
TCCAACCATTGATGCCCCTACAGAATTTCACCATTCCAACGTTCGTGGTTCAGTCTTGTTATGTTGCTATTCTACTTGCTTTTTAAAGTCACAAGAAATGTCGCTTTTCTATATGGAACACTACATATTCAGGACTAGTGGCCCGTGCCTGGTATTGTTTTGTATACACATTAAAGAGTAATGATGATTGCATGTCTTGGTTTTAGCAGGGGAAGTGTTAGATGGGTGGAGTGGGGTGATTGTAATTCTATTAAATCCTAGAGTGCTGCTAAGCAAAATTAGGATAGGATTGCATTCAGAATAACTTACATTTATTTAGGGAGTGTCTCTATGTTCTGCACAGGGGATCTGAAAAATTTGGTGACCATGCGAATTTTGGTTTAGATCGGTCAAGGGATGGTAGAGAGCTGAGGAATATCATTACATAACTTAACATTGTGTCTCCAGGGGGGTAGGCAGGGATGATAGAGCTCTAGCCTTACCCACTTTCATACACCTTCTCGTGCACACTCTTCATAAGTCAGAGCTTTAAATAGGACCTTCCTCCAATACATATTTGGTTCATCTGATCCTGCAGGGTCTTAAAGGGGCATCCTCTGTTTCTATTGCTCTGACAATGCGGAACATTCATCTCATATATTTTCTTTACCATCCTCTCCTCACTCATGTTCCACATGACCAAACCATTTCAGCAATTCTTTATTTTATCTACTACGCTGCAAACAGATTTTCATTTATTACTAATTTGCGATAATCAAGCATTAATTTTTTACACATGTGCCTAAGCGACCATATTTCCACCGCATTCAGTATATCTTCAATTTTTTCTGACAGTTGTACATATAGAAATATAGATTATAATTTTTTTTTGTCAAAAATAAAACAAATGGTGAAAAACATGGTTTTAATTTATTTAAACTTAAAAAATTTACATGACCTGTAAAAATAAGTTACGTCTATTATTAAATAACTTAAGTATGGTACGTCAACATGAATGCTTACATTTATATTATATGAAGATTTTATTTATATACTTATAAGTTATTCTACTTAATTTATATACAATTATATATTTTTAATAATCAAGATGTATTCGACTATTTCTCACAAAAATGTCAGAGAAATTTTTGTTTTATTCTTAGCTTTCTATTTAAATTAAAATAAGTTTTAATGTTTGGGCGCTATTTACAAATTTGATTCCAGTTAAAGATGTACTTAAAAAATACTGCAAAACTATAATATTTACGCAATTCACTTTTGTTTTTAATTTTTGCATTGTTTCGTAGAAATACCAACATTTATTTATTTCAACATCTTAGAATGATTTTCTTAAATATGTTGTGTGCGATATTTCATTTCATTTTTTCTTAGAGGTATATTAGTTATCACTAATAATGCCGTAGGATAAATAAAAAAATACCTTCAACTATGTTAAAAAATTCAGACTTAACATATTATTATGTATGCGTATTTGTTTCCACTTTTTAAAATTAAAAAATACTATTTTCATACATTAATAATTAAGAGTAGAGTTTAACCAGTAAATAAAAAAAATACAAAATTTTGTGAAACAATAAATAATTTGCAATTAATATTAAAGGTACTTTTAGCAAAGCAATGAAATTAGAACAGTTCCACACTCTAGTTTATTTTGCACTTTTAAACTAGCGACCCCTTCACACTGTCCGCGGAGACTGTAGTGTCTGTGAATTGGCAGTGGATGAAAGAATTCGTAGTTTAGTCTAACTTATCAGGCACTTTGATTGTTCAACTTATACATTTTGAGTTATCGTTTGATCACGGTACACTGTCAGTTTTTTTGTGATCTTGCTTTTTCGTCTTGATACATTTGCCCCTGTAACAAATCTCAGTCTCATGAGATATTTCAGTTGACACTGACGTGCTTATTATTGTTTTTGGATCAAGAAATTTGAATCCTGCCGTTGTGCTTTCGATTGTATCCATTCTTTTTACTTCTTCTTTCTTTGTTACTTCTTCATTTTTAACATTCTCAACTTCTTCTTCTGCCTTCTTTGGCTCTGGTGTTGTATTTGAATGACCCGATTCTCTGTTGTTTTCTATCTCTGACATGATTTCTTCCATTGCCTCTGAGAAGCTCTTTACGTCTGTTGAAGACTTTGACTTGGTTTCAATTGCTCTTTCTGTTAACATTTCTCTTGATTCACTTTGAGGTATTTCAGTTGTCGCAACAAATGTATCATCTTCCGTTACTTCTGCCGTTTGAGTTCTATTCACAGTCGACGTTTCCATATTTTGTGCTGCAAGACTGTTTAAAAATTGCACTATCGTTGTCTTCATGTCATTATTTTCAGTTGTGTCATCCATGTCATACTTTTCTTCGTCAGGAATGGGTGATTCCGTTGGACTCATTAAGTATTCCGTTTTATTCTCAATCTCTGTCCTGCCTTCTTCGCGTTCTGATTGTTCGTGCTCAGCTGTCATTGCTTCATTTATTGGCACATTGACTTCATCTTTAATCACTTCCATTGCTATCAGGTCTGGAGCTTCTGTTCTATAATCAATTTCTTCAAATGTTTTAAAGTATTCTGTTACAATTTGCTCTGGGACTGTGGTTGGTACGGTAGTTTGTACCGTTTCCATATTTTCTATTTGGGGTAATGTTGTTGTTCTTATTTCTTCTGGAGTAACATTTTCAAGTTGCTGTTTAATAGGTTTTTCTTTAACTTGTTCTATTTTTGGATTCTTTGTTTTTTCCTGGTCATTCACAAGATCATTGGCAGTGTTTTTGTAATATTGCGATTCAGCTGTCTCAAATAAGTCTTTTTTCACCGGTCTAACTTTGCGCCAGAATCCTCTACGCCGTGGCTTTCTTTCAGTGGTGCTTACCTAGAAATAATATACATTCAGATGCATTATTTGTGGTATAAATAAATATACATTCACCATTTATAAATTAAGTAAGTATGTCACTGTCACTGTAAAGAGGTAGCCCATATTTCAAGATAAAGAGAACCAAGGGGCAAAGAATATTTTTGAATAATCGCTAAAGCATAAGTTAAAAATCACAAAAGTCTCGATAAATAAACGTAATTATCAGAGTGTGATATGACAATGATTGGCGGAGGGCCAAAAAGAGTGGCAGAGCATATTTATCCAACAAGAAATCGACAATAGCTGATAAAGATGATAAATAAATGCTCAGAATTGTGAATCAGGGTGTAATGGAGCTTGTCCATAATACTTTACAGGTAGGTTCTTACCTAAATTATGAGGGAATGGACTATCATAAAAGGCAACATAAATTGAATATTAATAAGTCATTAATTTTAATACAAGTCAAATAAATTGATAAAAACCATACAATTTTTTTTTCAAATTTCTGAAAGGCTTCAACCATTTTATTTGACTTATATTGGAGGGAATGAATTTTAATATTCAATATAAGTTATTGTAAACATAGTCAAACATTTTACAGAAAATAAGACAGGAATATTGAAAAAAATGCAAACTTTAAAGTTGTTTATCTCCAAAACTATTGATATTAGGACATTGTTGCTTGAACATTTTCCAATCTTAATTTGGACAGGAAACTACCTGTAAAGTATGACCTGTGGACTAGCTCCGTTACACCGTGTACAAAAATAGTAAAAAAAAACTAATTTCAAATACAAATAAATGTTAAAATGATAAATATCACAGCTATAAATCGAGATCGAGACAGAAAAGTGACCCCCCATTTTATTTTCATTGAGACCTCCCAATTATTTTTATTATTATTAGGTGAAAGCCCGTCAATTTTGAAACTTACACAATGTCTAGTTGGTAAGTAGGTACTTACCATTCTGGCATCAAATTAAATTATTATTGAATGTAGGTACCTATGTAGATTGGTTATGTAAATCTCAATTGAAAATATGGAAAGTGCATAAAGCAAGTTTTTTCATTACCTGTCAAGTGACAGTGTTGAAATATGCATGCATATGGCTTGCTTTATTTGATATGTGACTGATATACAAATCAAGAGCATTATTTTAATATTGATAAGGACTAAAATTCTGTATGGAATCTACAGCTTTGTATGGAGACGAAACATGGAACTTGAGAAGGAAAGAAAGAAATGCACCCTAATGAAACCTCGAAATCTGGTATTGCATATAATATGGACAGCCAGACAAAAAAATGTCTTGATTCTTCAGGAACTCTATAATAAATAAAAGTTCTCCAAAATATGCAAAAAATAATTCTTTTGTGCTTTGGAATTGAGGTAGAAATTGGTGGTCAATGGGATTGTATAAAAACAGATGTCGACCTCCAACAGCATGGACAGACATGACTGAAGCCTCGCTACACAGGGTAGTTGTATTGCAAGGAATGAAGGAGTTTGCACTCTCGAAGCAGGTCAGAGGACCAAAATACTTGCCCATCGGCTGAGAGAGAAGGAAAGAGTATAAATATCTAACATCAATGAAATATCTTTTTTAAAAATTATATTTTATTGTGTTTGGATACTTATAAAGTATTATGTGGTACGGTATATTCACCTGTTCATTTTCTGGAACCTTGGTGTAAGCACGATTCTCTGCAAAGGTTGTCTGCCTTGTGGGAGCCGTTGGCGGTACTTCTGGCGAAACAATCTTCTTTATCTCTGTGTCCATGCTGAATCCAGTCATTCCCTTTGCATAATGAGTCTCCATAGTTGATTCTGGTGGTATTTCTCCAATCTCTCCACCCTCGTGTTTCATAACTGCCACATAATCTTTGTTGTATTCGTCTTCGTCTTGCTCTTCTAAATTTCTCATTACCTCTTCTAGTACACTCTCAAATGTAGATGCGGGTTCGGACACTTTCGTCGCACTTTTTTCCTTGCGAGCATTTGTTTGTGCAGTGGGTGGTGATTCGTTGTTTGTCGGTTCGTTCATGTGGTTACTCGCTGGTGTTACCGCTATTAACACATCTTCGTACGGATTCCTAGCTGTGATTATGTCTGGGGCTTCGGAATTAATTTTTGATCCGAATTCAAAAGCGTCTTGCTTGACTTCATCAGATATAACATTCGGGTTAAAAATGGGTCGGAAGGAACTGAATGAAATTTTTGGAGACCAATGACTTTCGGCTTTTCCGCTCTCCGGATTATTTTGTATGTATTCAGATTTTGAATTAAATTCAACAAACTCTGGTCTATTGATTGAATCGTACGATGCCTGATCCTCAACATTTTCAGCGGTATTTTGTTGATTTCGGTCTATTTGAGACAGTGGTCTTTTAAAGTATTTCTGAGTTGCATGCCTTCCCCTGGTGGTGTACTTTTGAGAGCCTATTCTTTGTGTTGCGGTTGCAGATGCATCGGGTGAAGTCAATGATAGAGGAGGAGATTCTTCATCATTAGCAGGACTGCTAATTTCAACCTTCTCTGTGGTGGGTGGCCTCAGGCGCATACGACCACGGACCCTAATCCTCTTGTTTATTGGTTTAGGACTAATTGGACGGCTCTCCGTGGTCGATTCAAAACGGGAGCTTGTTTCTGGGGCTGACGTTGTAGTTGGTCTAACAGGTCTCCTTCGGATGAAATGGCTTCTCCTTGTTGTTACATCATGTTCTTCATTTCCCGGTGTCGGCATGGCAGAAGTGGATTCGGGAATGTAAACAGGATATTTGAAAGTAGTGGAGCGAGAATCTGGTTTCACTTGCGTTCTCTTAGATTTTAATTCCTCTTCGATCTCTTCAATTCTCATGGTCGTTCGTCGGTTATTGAATGATGGACGATAAGTTATGGGGTTAATTGATACCCTTCTAGTAAAACCGAAATTGTTGTCGATACTATCTTCTGCCTTTTTAGTTGTAACGAAAGAATCAGAATATAAGGATTGATATTCTTCTTCATTTTGTTGACGCACATTCAAATTTTGCAATAATTTCGGGCGAGGTCTCAATTTACTTCTGAATTTCGGCATTGGTGTTTCCGAAAGCGCTACATCAGGTGCATATGGAATGGGTGTTATCGGATCATCAGCAATTCTATCTTTTCCAATTTCTGTATTTTCCTCATTTGCAGTTGTTTGAACCTCTGTATGCTCTTCCACTATTTGTGGCTGAGAGATTTCTTCATATCTTGGGCTCGAGCTCGGCTCTACCCTTTCTGTCGAGCTTTCTTGTGTTGAAGATGAGTATTGATCAACGTCTCGTGCACTTGGGCTCATCCCGTTAATTTCAACATACAACTCGGGCTGTGTTATGTATTTTTCTTGCTCACCTTGTAGAATTGGTTCGTGTTCGAAAAATGCTGGTGATTCAGAAGATGCTGTTTCTTGAACTGAAAACGATCTCTGAGTGTTGCCTGTTGTTTCATAAATTCTAATTTTTGGATTAACGCTGCTTAGGCTGCTCGGCATAGCTGTTGTTGTACGCACATCCAAAGTGCTTCTTCTTTCAGATAGAGTAACGGGATAATTTTGATGTAAGACGTCTCTCTGGTATGCTATATTATCTTCTTCCCCTTTAACCTTCTTTTTGGATGCGTAGTCCGATCCCTCGTAGTTGTCAGCAGTCTTAAAGTGAGTCCTGCCTCTTGTCCTCACTCTTGTCCTGCCTGGTTGTGTGGGCTTTTCAGTTGGGGTTTCGGTTGTTATCTTTACTTCTATGTCCTGTGGTTTGTTTCGAAGAGATTGATGCCGTGTTGAGAATTTTCCATATTCTCTAGAGGGTTTTTTCGAAAGCTCATAGTTAATCGTGCTGTCTACACTAGGGTCGGTAGTAGTACTTGTAGTTGTCCTCGAACTTTCCAGTCTTGTACGGAATGTGTTTGGTTTCCTTTCCCTTATTGGTGTTCTACGTGTGGTACTTCTTGCAGTGGTTTCAACGTCATCCGGTCGTGGTGTCGTGTACCTCGGCCTGCCTCTATGAATCGGCCTCCTTGTGAACGCTGATTTAGTTGTAGTCGGAGCTTCAGTAGTCGTTGTCGTGGTCGTTGTTGTAGTTGTAGTCGTTGTCGTAGTAGGTGTAGTGATTTCCTTGGTAGTAGGAATCTCCGTTTCGTACTGGTTTTCTTGAGTGACTTCGAATTCTTCCTCTTCAGCCGTAGGACTTGTGTATTGGTTGTATACCTGTGAAAAGCTGTCAGTATCCTTTGTTTTGTAGAAGTCATACAGATTAGGTGAGGGTGTAGGCTCAGTTGTTTGTGGTCGAGGTCGTCTTGTTTCTGGGGCTTCAGTTGGGAGTGATTCCGTTACATAAGGTTGAGGAGAATGATCACTAACTGATGAAAATTCCACAGTCGGTCGCTGACTCGGGAATTGAGGGTATTTCTGAGGTGGTTGAGCGAAAGCATTAAAGGAATGTTGGTCTGCTATTGCCGGTTGTGCATTATAGTGCCTTATTTCATTTGCCCGGATGCTTGTCCTGAAGTCGCTGGGCTCGTATGGATTCTTGAGTGAAAATGCTTGGTTTATTGAATACGGGTTGTGAGATATGTATTTAGGTGATGTCGAAGGGAATGCCGATGTCTGCAACTTTTGTGTTGTGATTTCTTTAATTACAGTGTTGTACTTAAGAGGAGTTGAATTATCTACGGCAGCATTGGTAATGTAATGACCACGATTTTCATAAATCAGTGGAGTAGGTGGTTTACTTGTAGTCGGAGTGGTACTGTATTCGGGTCCTGGAAAACTGAAATAGCTCACTGAAGGTCTCGCAGAAGTGGAGAAGAATGAGCTTTGTGGCAAACGTGACGTGCTAACAGTGGTTGGATCTGGTTGGCGAGTTGAATGTAGTGGACGATATTGATTTTGTTGAGTTTGTTCATAAGGTATAAAAGTAGATTTGAATCCTGACTGTGTTGACTGCTGTGAATGAATCGGGTTAGGTGTTGCCGAAGGGAAATAGTCGAAATTGTTCTGTTTTGTAGAAATAAAATCGCGCACAGTGCTTCTGAATGATTCTGTTGTCGGATTATGTGAGAACGAAGAATATGACAGTGAGCCTGGAAGGAATTCTGCTGGAGGTAAAGATTGCTCTGATTCCTCCATGAAAGGATTGACGATGACCGATCCGACGTGTGGAGCTGGGAAGGGAATCTTCGCAAATCCCTCGGGTGCTTTGTAGCTCAAGGGAGCGACGAAGAAAGGTAGGTGGTTTACTTTACGCTGAATTCTATTTCCGTCTATACTCGACAGATACGGCAAGTCAAATTTCACATAGTTTTCTGGTGTTTTTAGGTTCGAAGGACCGATGAACACTTTTGGAGAATCGGGAATTATGGTGTCCAAGACAGCAATGTTCTTTGATTCTTTGAGGAGTAACAGTACATCGCTTAGTTTTGCCCCTCCTGGACCCTTGTTCACAGTGAACACAGCCAGTGGAGGTTGATGCGCCTTTAACTTGTTCGTTCGTTGAGTCGTAATTTCGGGAGGCGAATACGACTGGCTGAATGGGAAGGGCGTCGGAGCTGGCTGCTGGTACTTGGCCTGTCTTTGGAACTGGTTTTGAGTTTGGAACGAGCCTTGCAAATTTTGCGTATTCAAAGCTTGCTGGATGAGGTCTTGTTGAATATTGTGCAGTTGCGTCTGTTTGCGCAGATAACCCGGAGTTGTCTGGGAAAATAGTTGGTTGTTAATTTGAACTGGCGATCCAACGGAATCTCTCAATGTTTCTTGTTTCTGTGAATTTCTGAGAAACTGTTTGACATCGAACTTCTTATCTTGTAGTGTTTCTAGCGGTACGTACAACAGTTGTACTTCCTCCTTTTCTACAGTGGTACCGGAAGGTGTCGTGGGTAGTGGAGAATTCTGAGAAGATCTCTCTGTAATAATTTGAGGAATGGATGGATTTCCATCCAGACCTACTACTTCTACTTTTCCTTTCGCTGGCAGAGCTGGAGTGACCACTTTCGAGCCCAGGAACTCTCCCGATACTTTCTCAACTTTGTAACCGTCAACGTATTTCGGTGTCTCCTGCTTGAAGGTTTTTTGCGCCTGGGGAATTTCTGGATTAGAATTCAGATTGACGCTTCCTTGATTATAAAACTGGTTGTTGAGGGCTTGCGGAGCGGTCGGCTGTTGGTGGAACTGTTGCTGGATACTCTGACGGAAGTCATTGTACTGCAAGTCGCCTTGGGAGCGAGGAACGAACGCTTGCGCCAACGGATTGAATCGACTCGTCAGAGTCAACTGAATCGGCTGGTTGAGGGCGTTCGGTTGGTTGAGGTAAGCCTGCTGGCCCGAGGGGGCTGACTGAAGATACAGTTGTCTGGAAGCTTCTTGCGGGACATAGTCTTGGTAGGTTTCCGCCGGGAAGAAGTTGGTTTGGAAGGGGGCCGGCGGGTTGAGAACCCTGGCGGAGACTTGCCTCTTGTTGAGCGCGCTCTGCAGCGGCACCCAGTCGCTGCTCTCTCCGGTGAGCTGGCGCGACCACTTGTCGCCGGGCTCGGCCCGGACGACCAGGACGAGGAGACAGAGCAGCCAGCTCAGCGTGGTGGCGCCTCCTGCCCGCGCCGGACGTGACATCTGAAAGTAAATTTAAAACAGTTTTAGAACATTTCAGCGCGAGGTAGATTAGAATCTGAATAATTAATGTCCACTTTTCCTTCCATTCCATTCCAAATGCTACATTATCATACCCATAGCGGGTAATAACTTTCCTTACCGATCGTCAGGTCTGGATTTACGTTTGTAAAAACCCAAATAAACCGTTCTAGGCTTTAGGTGCTGATTATAAAAAAATTATAGGGATTAACTAAATCAGTTTTTTAGGAAAGGAGGTTGGGTCACAGCGGAAGAATCCCCCTCTAGTATGTATGTATAAGACATATTTAGGCCGCTGTCAAAGTGTTTATTCTTGCATAATTAAATCCCCTATTAAACAAAACGTACAATTTTTAAAAAACAAAGACATTATAATTTTAAGAGTATTAACTTTGACCTTTTCATAATTCTTTAAAAATTTAAAAGGTCTAGGTAATTTGCGAAACAAGTCAAACGTATTTTACCAAGAAATTTACGTTAGTTCATATCTGTATATTTTGGTGGCCTGTCACTTCGGAAGGCGATTGTTTTGTGCTATGTATGTAGGTATTTTCAGCGTATTTTTACCCCTTTCTTTTAACTCGTAGCGTCTGCGGATTGTTGTCTGCCGGAAAAACTTTGGATCGATTTTTAACCCCCTTTTCCGTGATCCAATCGAGCTGAAACTTTGCAGGCAGACTCGTGGCGACTGTAGAAATGATTGACAAATTTTCGTTTAAAAAAATCAATAATATAGTATAATTTTGGATTTTTAGAAATTTTTAATTGTTTTTTCATACAACTTACTCAGTTGTATGAAAATATTTCGACGCATCTGGTAGATTATATTATAATTTTATATATATATAACTAAACCTGATTATATTATAATTTTGGATTTTTGAAAATTTTTTATTACTCCCTTTCGTAGCGTCGCCCGATCGAAGCCCAACGCGTAGTTTCAGCGCCAAACCAGTTTCCACTAGTAAATGAGAAAGGGAGTATAATAAAAACTTCGTTTTATGGGTTAGTTTTTTACTCCCTTTTTTTTTAACTCGTAGCGTCTGCGGTTCGTTGTCTGCCGGAAAAACTTTGGATCGATTTTTAACCCTTTTCCCGCGATACAATCAAGCTGAAACTTTGCAGGCAGACTCGTGGCGACTATAAAAATGATCTAACAAATTTACGTCTAAATTTTTTTAATAATTATAGTATAATTTTGGATGTTTCGAAATTTTAATGTTTTTTCAAATTGGAATCAACACAAATTAGTGATGACCCCGACGCGTGCAGTAGGCACGAAACCTGATTAAATGATAAAGTTAAATGGTCTTTATGGGTTAGTTCTTTCGGTTCCGCGGCGCTTTCCAATTTGAGAGCCCCGTGCCGTCGCCCCTTTAGCTCTGCACTAAATCCAACCCTGGTAATAGTGCATAATTAAGTTCCTTGGCCGCATCAAAATGCGTGCCGGTAGATAAATTACTTATTCATATTAGTTATATTACTTATTTAATTCTGATGTATGCGTCGTACCAAACACGCCAACGTTCATTTCCGGCCATTTGCAAATTGCGTAATATTTTCACAAATTGCATACCGATTCATAATCAGTATAAACAGCACCAAAATATAATCAGATAATAGACGTTCTTATGTACACAGACATTATTGTCTGAAACTTTTTTACTTAGGTAGGTACTTTCTAACGCAAGAAAATATTATGTTGTTTATGGTATTACGTACGATTTATCATGAGATGAGCGAGTAGGTAGGTACCTACCTAACTAGATAAAAAAAAACACCTTTTGTATTGGTTTTTTCTTACAATGAGATGCGTGTGATTACAGCTCTTATTCCAAGAACATACCATGAAGTTACAAGAAGGAAGCATCTGGTATGGAATTCCTTCGATCAATTAAATTATGTAATCACGCATGTCCACGGTATGACACACGGTGAAGTAAATCTCAGCACCGTGTACAAGTGTTAAGTTTTCGATCTAGCGAAAAGAGATAAAACTCGATCCGTAGGTATACATGATATTGGACAGCGAAGTTCGATACCTACTGTGCACAAATATCATCTAGAACCATTTCAAAAACACAACTTTACAATCTAGTATTATATTCAAATATGAAAGGCCGGAAGAAATAAAACTTATGATGAAAATATTGCAATAAAGTCAGGCAGTTAAAGATGGCAGTCGACATCTGCCGAGAGATCTCCTCAACATATCATAACACATCCTATCGTAACATATCCTCAGATATTCTATATTTCTTCAAACACGATTGACTCTCCGAACTTACTAAAGAACTATGGCATATTTGTACCTACCAAATAACCATTTGCGTAATCGAGGTCACGAATTTTATATGTAATTTTTCAGCTCATCATTCAAAGGGCAGTCGGTTAGGCCGTGGAATCACTATGCACAGATATCACATCACTACCTTCAAAATCGTCGCTGTATATATAATTAAGCCTATGTGCCATTTTAGCACATTCTGAGGTAAACAAACGAAACTGTTTTAAAAAATAATTGCACAGACTAGATTTATAAAAAATATTTAAAATAATTACTAGGCAGATTTGCCAGAAGAACGGCAATGTTTTTTTAGTATATCTCTATTATTTATATATAAAATTGACAAATTGATTCATTCATCTGAGAATGTATTAAACGGCACATGGGCTTAATTATACATACAGCGAAGAAATATCAAATATCACTATTTTCAAAAGAAGACTAGTGGAGATGTTTGACGATGTTAAAAATACTATATGAACCTGTAAGGAACTAAAATATACTAATGTAGTTCAAAACTAATAAACCGGTGAATTTTTTTAAAAATCTAGCAATAGAGGAGGGAGGGTCCGATGCTTTGCAGGATACCCGCTTGCACAGCGCGGGTGTAAACTGTGCACCTCGAGTTAAGCTTAGACTATGATCTCTGCATATAATCGTTTGTGTGAAAGCACTAAAATTGAATAATGAATGACTGTAGCCTATGCCGCTGTGCTGTAGCTACTGTAGCCTATGCTGTGACGTCATTTGACCTAGTCGAGACAGTTGCACCACAGGCAGTGAGCCGCGTCGTCTAGGTCAAGTGACGTCACACGCTGGATCTCCGCATGAAATGAAATTGTTTTGCAATGCAACTTTAGAGTCTCATAACTTTTTCATTAGTAGAGCTATTTAATATTTTTTTCATATTTTTGTTTCATTTTACTATTTTAGGTGCTCATTTCATGTAGTTTTTGTTTTGTAATACGTATTCTCTCTATCTCACCTGCTGATCCATTGCTTCTCTGGCGTGAAGATATATATTTCCCTAAACTGAAAAAACTGGCCCAGAAATATTTTTCATTAAAGCCGTCTACTGTCGCCTCAAAAATATTATTTTCGACCGCTGGGAATGTACAAACGGTTAAAAGAAATCACGTAATGCCTGAGATGTTATATCGTAGAATAACAATGCATGTGATTTTTCTCAAGTTTGCAGGAGAGAAGCTTTAAGTTTTATTTACATAAAGACACTTTATGTCATAGCTCGATAACTACAAAAGATTTTCGTTTGAAACTTGGGTTAGTTATTTAAAGTTGATACTTACCTTTCAAACCTCAATTATAGTCAGCGCAATACAACGACGTTTTTACACATGCTGCATTGTTCTACGATCGCAAATCAGAACCGTCGTTGTATCGACTTCATATAACGAGGGTTAAATTAATTAGAAAAAATACGCTTTTTATATACCATAAGATGGTTTCCTTTTTTCACTTTTTAACGATCCAAAACAGTCAATATAGAATTTTTAGCATATCCGTCATTGTTCTCCGATCATGACGAAATGTTGTGTTTTTTGAACAAAAATTTGCCGGTGGTAAATTTTAATTATTAAATCTCTTAGTGAAAAAATGTGAGTATTCGTTGCATCACTAATTTAAATGAACTAAGCGACCATGTCGATGTATTTAATGACAACATTGATAGCATCAGACAGAAGATATCTTCGATACCTCACCTCATAAATTTCACGGTAAATGCATTCTTTAAATTAATAATAACAAAAATAAGAAGAAAGAGTCAATAGGACCACAGTATCGTAGTGCGTAATAATCTCAGAAATACCAAAACGCGTTCAGCTTCCTCATTTGCAGTCGGGTGTGTATTCAGCTCATAACATACGCAAGTAAACATGGCAAGTAGGTGTTTGATAAATACCGAATGTTGAATTAAGTAACCCAGCGCTGGTTGTCGATCACGAAAGCACATAACGTCGTCCAGCATGATGCAATGCGGAAAAACTTGATCGCTTCCGCCGGAGAAACCATATTATTGAATTACGTAAAATCTTAACACGTAGAAATTTCTATAAAAATCCGCTTCGCTTGTCACCAACTGGAAAGTGTGGATTATGCCTCGCGCCGTATTAATCATTGACGCGTTACGTGAGGATATTCAGTGACTCCTGTCCCGTGCAGATGCGCACAAAACCTTCATACGGGTCGGTTAACTAAAGCTGGCGTGTACACACATTTCCCAACCCGTCACCCGCGCAAGCGCACGGGGTAATGTCGCAATGTGTTCCGAGACTGAGTTGCAAGCGAAACTTGCAAAATAGAGGACATAGCACGATGGAGTAGATCCAGAAGGAGATCACGTAGTCAGAATGGACAGTGACAGACTCGTGCCTACAGCAGCGAATGAAATCCCCTCTGGACGACGCCTACCGGGAAGACCACCGAAAAGATGGAGGGATAGCTGGATCTCGTCATCCCAAGAGGCATAGTTTTCTGTAGCACAGATCAACAGATCTACTAAAAGAAAAAAAGAAGAAGAAAATACATATGTTGAGGGGGTACAGGATCAGGATAAAAGGAACGAAAGGTGGGAGTATATTGGAACATAAATGTTGAACGAATAGTTTGGGTGCGGCTGTGAAATTAATTTTCGTTTTATGTCCCGAATAGTCGAGTTAAAAATATCAATGTGGTTGTAATTTAATTAATTTAAGTTAAATGAATTTGTGGATCTGTAGATGAATGACGTTTGTTTGGAGTTGGTCTTGCAAAGAGGGAGATGAAAAGTAGGTGACTGCAACAAACGTCGCACATTTTTCCAGGCTGATTTCTCACAGGACAAAGATACGTTATTTTGAAAAAGGCATTTTTTATTTGAAGAGAGGTGTTTCCACCTCAGGGAGAACGTGGTTAGTGACTTTAATAAATTTTAATTAATTCAATGAGATCGTTTATTACGCAATACTTAACTACTGTTATTCAATACAATGGTTCGAATATTTAATAACCTCCAGATTGAAATGCGCCGTAATTCAGACAGTAGATATTTTTCATCCATTGTGTTGATAGAGTTTATGGTAATTAACCTCATTTGGATATTAATTATCAACTAGGCGCAATCCACTCATAATTTCATAATAAGAAGAACCTATTTTAGCTATTTGTTTATTTAAATTTCAATTAATATATGATATATTTATTCTTAGAAATGTTCTAAGGTTTTCACGGCCGTTCAGAATATTCTAATTTGTATTTTCTTGGATATTTTTCCGTATTTCTACGAACTTTCTGAACTGAAACACGGCATAATACCTCAGAAAACACAAACCAGAAGATATTTACTCTTATTTATCAATTTAATGTAGTAGTTTAGTATCAACTAGATTGAATATTTACAAGTCGACAGGCTTCAATAACAACAATCTACTAATTTGTTTATCCAAACAATTCAGATATTAAATCAAAGCTAATATTTTAGTACAGTAATAATATATGTTTTGACGTTTCTCTATTTTTGAGTTTTGGGGTAATCTTGTTATTTTAAGAATAAATTCGGAAGTATTCCGAAAATAGCAATATTGGGATCCTAATAATAAGATTGTTATCCCAAAATTTAATAGATGAGAATGTTATATTTCAACATGAGGCAAATATCCAATGGTAACGGAAATACCTAGGTAGCACAGTGGCCGGAAAAGACAATCTGAGCGAGCGAAATTATTTTAGTGTTTATTTGTATTCTATACCCATTGAATAATAATAATCAACCAATTTGGAGATATAAAAAATAAAATAAATGTAGTATTGAAAACTTGATTATACCACCTAACCACACTTTATATTTAATTCTAGACTTGCCTTTATGACGTCCACAATTGATCCACTTTCTACGTATTTGTCCACAAAAATTTAACAAAGTTTTTTTTATTATACCTTGTTGTATTAATCGCCCTTAAAAGCTTTTTTACTTCGTTTAGAAAAGTCTCGCTCCTTTAACCATACTCCAAACAGTTTTTTCCTTGGTAATCCGAGAGCTGGAAAATAAATAAATTCTGAATACAGGCGTACCGAAGTGCACTCCGATTGATTTTAAATCTGTAGCCAAGGTAGGTATTAGAGAACGATAGTTTACAACAATTAGAATCAATACAGGTCAATCCCAGTTTTGGCAGTCTAAGGTATGCAGAAAAAATTTACGATATTTTGTTAAAAACAAATCGTGGCTTTGTAGAATATTAATTGAATAAAAATGTGGATTATATTAAAAAAAAAAAAGTTATCTATATTTATCGATTCCATAGTTCAAAGAACAAAATTCAAAAATATAAACACACCACTTTGATACAAACACTCGTATCCGACTGACAATAACTCAACTTTATTTTTTTGCAACAACATGTCACTACCTGCTCGACTAGACATGAGGGGTTTATTCTAGGTAATTAACTATTAGTGGGACTTTATTACCCAAGGAACTATCTTTATTTCGCTGCATATATTTTATTTTTATTACGACTTTCGTTTTTTGAATTTTGCGGGCGTAGAATCTAATTTCCAACCTTTGTGCGTAGTCTGAAATGAGATTAAATGAGAAAATCGGCAATCGAGTCGGTTCAGGTGTTACCTCTGGCTCTAAGGTGAATTCTTACAGATTTCTCCGAAGTAGGCCGTCGCGGATTCTGCAATATTGCGCACAGGTAATAGATACACCGACACGGGATGGAAATTGGAAATGTTTCGCAAACAGGTGAAGCTGTGCAGTAAACGGAACACACATACACACGCTGCTTTTCCAGAATCGTGAACATGGAAATCGTTGAACCGTTACCGGTAAACAGGGCCGGATATTTTTCGCACGTAAGTATTTATAGCATATTTTCGATTGGCCCTTTTGGTCCTCTGGGGATAAAACAGTTTGATCTTAGTATATCGATACACCTAGCCCATGGGTCGGCAGACCACGGCTCGCGAACCGCATGTGGCTCTTCTAGTGGACATTAATTCTAGTGAAGCAACGAATACTACTTTCACGAATACGAATATCAAGCCTACTATTCGGCGACTATACGAATAATTCAACAAGGTAATAAATAATCCACCACTGTTCTTTCTTTACTAAGAGATTTAATAATTAAAATTTACCACCGGTAATTTTTTGTTCAAAAAGCACAACATTTCTTTTATCCGTTTGTACATTTCCAGCGGTCTAAAATATAAAATAAATATCACTTTTTCACGCTTACGAGAGGTCATATTATTAGATTTAATTTGAAATTATTTTATAAGGGTTAACATTTTTACACACAACGGAAATAAAATGGAACGAACAATACGTATTACAAAACAAAAACTCATGGAATGAGGACCTTACCTTATTAATAACCCAACGAAACTAGGTGAAAGAACTCATGTTATGCTGTAAAACAAGTAACAATTGAGAACTCAACAAATCCATTCATTCAATGTTAGGGAAATCCCCGATAATATACGGTGCACGCTAAACCGTAATCTGCGTTGCGTTCAGTTATAAATAGGTAGTTTGTTTTTAATATTCGCCATGATATTCGGTGAATACGAATATTCGGTAAATATCTAATATACGGCGAATACGAATATTCGTATTCGTATTCGTTGCATCACTAATTAATTCCAATTTCACCTCCACTCAACAAGCTGTCAAAAAAAATATCTCTCTCTTTCCTACTCGAAATAGAGAAATCTATTTTGATTTCTGAGTGCAAACGGAGACCTATGAACAACTATCTCAAATGGAAACAATAATATTTCCTACATGGATTAGTTTGCTTGAAACATATGAACGGGTTAAAAAACTAGCATTTGCTGTGATGAACTTGTAGAAAACTATACACAGAAGTGGCATAATTTGCTGTTCTCGCAATCTATGGCTCTACATATTTATGCGAACAAAAATTCTCTCATATTCCAAAAATAATAATTTCGTTGTCTATCTGTCCGTAATTTCTTTTATAAATCTTTTTTTATATACAATTACTTATACTTTAGGAAACCGATATGTAAAAGTACCGTCATTATTGACGGGTTACAGCTATTTAATCTAATAAATTAAAAAACAAATTAACAGACGATAATTATCAATCGTGCCTAAAATTAAAATCAAATGGGTTTCCTTGGAAACATCGGTCATGGTCGTGTTACACAAACTAAAAGTAATTTATTATTGTTTTATGTCCTTGGGCTGGGTTTTTAACAACTTTTTAATAATGCAGCAACACCGCAAACTAAAAAATTGAGTTTTTAGTGAAAGAGTAACCAAATTAATAGGTATTGCATCAGTTTTCAGTATTACATTCAATCAAATTGCGCGATTTATTTACGAAGTGTTTTTATTTTAATTGCCTTTGATTCTACTAAATGGCAATTGTGAAACAAGCATATTCTCAATGGAAAAAATTTAAATTTTACATACATTGCTTTGAAAAAACAGAACAAGGAAACCGAATCGAAGACAAAATGAATGCTTAAATGGGTTTTTCGTACCTAGAAAAACGCTTAAATATGATCTTGTTTATCTTATACCTACTTTGCAAGGTCATAAACGCAACCAAATTAATTAAAGTGTTTGAAAATCGAGTGGTTTATGGTGGTTCTTCTAAATTGTCGGCCATTTAATAGCGTCTACGACAACGTTAGTAGCACAGTATACTAAGAACAGTAATACGTCTTCATACAAGATGCTTTACTAAAAAAGTGTGTTGATTATCACAAAGACTGTGAGTTTTTAAAAGTCTACGTTGATGTTAGTCAGCGTTCTTGCAATTTAAGTGCAGAAACTAGGTATACTAATTACAGAAATTTTCGGGTTTCGCAAGAGTAGGCTAATAACTCGTCGACAGGTCGGAGATAAAATACTGTTCTGGGTATAGGTACTGTGTTAGTAGGTACCCATGCAGTGTCTGCCTACTAGGGATGGGTCGTCCACGTCCGTCCATCGACGAGACGATCAACTTGTTGAATTCGTCAACTAGTTGACGCATCAACTTCGTTACGCGGACGCCGCGGACGTTCTATCTAAACATCGGGATGATGGTCAACTGTCTACGGTTCGACGCGACGCTGCTCGACGGCTCAACCGTTGGCTTTTTTTATTACGTTAATTTTTAAAATTTAAAGAAGTTCGAAGGAATATAGTTTCGGGGAAAGTAAAACCGCTACTTGTGCTTATATGTAAAAAGAAATATTTTATTATTTTTTTGTTTACGCACATTATAGACTTTTAAATATTGTTTTATATACTTCTTTCTATATATAATAAAGAAAGAAGTAGGCATACACGAGAATATCTGGTATAAGCAGTAAAATATAAATATAAACTACATATATAAGCAGTGAAAGTATCGGGTATAAGCATTAAAATATGAGTATAAAAATTAAAAATATAAATAAGTACAAAGCAGTAATGTGTATATAAAAAAATATATTAGGTACATATCATTACATGTGTACAGGGTTATATGGAAAACATTAATAACCTCGCAGGACTATATTCCTGCCTTGATTATGAGTCGAAAGCTATCATGACCTAATATCAATTGTTATGGAGATATGCGACATCAAAGTTTGAATTTTTTCAATATATCTGACTTTTTTTTTGGAAAACGTTGGACTGTCACTACACTAACTCAAATCGATTACGAAAAATTCATTCGTTTCAATACAAGTTAAATAAAATGATAAAAACCTTTACATTTATTTATTATCTATAAATTTATAAATAAATGCATAATTTTAAAATACTTTACATTTGAGATGTTATCTAGAAATTTATTGAAGAATAAATCTTTCATAGTCAGGCTTTCACTTTGTGGTGACATTATTAATAAATAAATATATCTGTATTATTTGTCAACTTTAGTTTAAGGCTCAATCTGAGAAAAGGAACATTGTTCCCGAAACATGTAAAAAATCAATAAAAAGTGGTGTAAACAAAATTATAATAGATTTATTTTTTATCTATAAAGTTGAAAATAGATCAACTAGTTGACGAATTCAACTAGTTGATCGTCTCGTCGATGGACGGACGTGGACGACCCATCCCTACTGCCTACAATAATATGTAAACGTAAAGTTACTCCAAGTGGTTTATACGAAGTTCTTGATTAATTAAAATTAATAGGTAATATCCAATTAATAGGTAACGTCCAACTATAGCTATAAACATCAAAAATATAGAAATATTAACATTTGACTGATTTTTAAAGTTTCTCAATTTAACCAAAATACCTATATATTATCTTAAAAATAGGTCTAAATATCACTCGATTTTTGCTTTGGCATCCTCATCATTGGTCTTGTGTTCAGCGACGTCCTCTAATTTAAATCGAAACACTAAATCACAACCTAGCAAATGGCGAAATACAAGACGAAGACATTAAATTACTTAATACACGAAAATCATCAACTATGTATACAAGAACACATCAACACTATGTACACTAGAACAGCTCAAAACAACCACATAGCTCAAGCCAAAATAAAAACAAGACTAATTTGTATAACAGATTAAAATTATACAACGACCTACCACAACAGATCAAATTGAAACAATTTCAAAAAAGATGTGACAAAAACTCAGCCAAATAGACCTAATATTATATTTTTATATTGATGTATGTAAAATTTTGCGTAGACCTTTCAGGTCTCTGTCATATCTGTACTTTATATTATAAAGAGGAAATATTAGGTCCTTACATATGAAATTGACGTTTAGTATGAGAGGAACATAAAGCCGATTTTTTTTATTATAATATATTTATTTAATCAAAGTATGTACCATTGCTATCTATGCACTTTTGCCATCTCATAGGTAGTTCATCGATCCCTTTACTTAAAAAACCATTCGGACGGGAATCAATAAAATCTTTGAAGGCGGTTTGGACTGCCCCATCGGAGTTGAATTTTTTCCTTTGCAAGAAGTTATCCAAATTTCGAAAAAAATGGTAATCTGTTGGAGCAAGGTCCGGAGAGTACGGTGGATGTCTTAGACATTCCAATTGAAGCTCCTCTAATTTGGTAGCCGTCTGTTGTGCAGTGTGTGGTCTAGAGTTATCATGAAGCAGCAGTGGCCTAGAGCGATTAACCAGCCTCGGTTGTTAGCAGCTAGCTTTTCCATCATGGTTTGCAGTTGCTGACAATAGACATCTGCCGTAATCGTCTGGCCAGAATTAAGAAAGCTGTAGTGAACGACACTAGCACTAGTCCACCAAACGCTCACAAGTAACTTTTTTGGAGTCAATTTTCGCTTGGGGCATGGTTTGGCTGGTTCGGCAGGGTTCAGCCATTGCGATGAGCGCTTACGATTATCGTACAGGATCCACTTTTTATCACAGGTAATGATTCGATTTAAAATCCCTTCATTATTGTGCCGGTTGAGTAATGCAACGCAGCAGTCAACGCGCGTTTGTTGATTTGCTTCACTCAATTCGTGAGGTACCCACCTTTCAAGCTTTTTCACATTACCAATTTGCTTCAAGTGGATTAAAACAGTTTTATCACTAACACCGCAGCCTGCAGCTAACTCGGATGTGGTTTGCGATGGATCCGCTTCCACAATAGCCTTAAATTCTTCATTATCAACTTTGGTCTCCGGTCGTCCACGGGGCTTGTTCTGCAGGTCGAAATTTCCAGAACGAAAACGTTGGAACCAAAAACGCACTGTGTTTTCTTTTGCGGCACCGTCGCCATACACATCATTAATTCTTCGAGCCGTTTCTGCAGCACTGGTACCACGGTGGAACTCGTACTCGTAAATAACGCGATATTTCAAGTTTTTCATTTTGTGAACTGAGTGACGCAAAGAAAAAAACAATTGAGGAAAAAACAAATGAATTATAATTTTCAAAACACAAATACATGAGTAAATAGCTGTATAAATTTGGATTTGGAATTCCTAACCAAAGAGAAGATATTTGAGATCAAATTTGCCAGTACGGCAAAACGTGAATTTCATATGTAAGGACCTAATATTTGATTGTTTGTTTGCATTGAATAGGCTCCGAAACTACTGAACCGATTTGAAAAATTCTTTCATAT
Organism: Agrypnia vestita; assembly: GCA_016648135.1. Classification (NCBI taxonomy): domain Eukaryota; kingdom Metazoa; phylum Arthropoda; class Insecta; order Trichoptera; family Phryganeidae; genus Agrypnia; species Agrypnia vestita. The sequence continues at coordinate 40,814 of JADDOH010013619.1, read as the reverse complement.
TTAGAATCCTACATTATCCCTGATGAACATAGGCTATAGAATATTTTCAAAAATGTTAGGGATCCATATGAAAACTTTGATAACTCAAAGTGTGAAAAAAACACCAAAAAAAATCTTATATCGCGCACGCTGCGGAAATTATTGACAATAGAGCAAAGTGATGTACTACAGTTTTATAGAGAACATTAATATCTATAAAAAAGTCTGCGATACCATATATCTAAGTATTACAGTTATGTTACAATAACTTATGTTAACATTAAATGGAAACATTGTTTTTTAGAGAACAGAGGAACCTTTGTTTTCCCCCACAAAAAAACTTTTTTTTTACTTAATCCTTAACCCGTGAAACGCCGGGTACGATCAGCTAGTTTTAAATAAAATAAAAAATAAACCTCGCCGAAAGATGCACCTCAAATTTTGGTTTCGAAAACGTCCGCTCCTGCATTCGATCCCGACTGTGCTGCTTCTGAGACGCTCTAAGATAGCTTGGACGACATCGCGACCGCCGGTGGACCGTGGAGCACACTTTGAGTAACGCCGCTGTAACGTCTGACACGCAACATTCTGCTAATTAATTAGATTTGTACCAAAGTACGGTGTTTGGTGCAGAGTCACCCGTGACGCCGTGTTAAGTAGGTACGGTCGGCGGGTTTCGGTCTACGGATTCGTTATGTAGTTCTACCTAGCGGCTTCTTGGTAATGTTGACTTCCGGATGTTGATGGTGCAGCCCTAATTAAAAAAAAAATAGCATGTGTCAGAAACTTCACTCTTGGGAAGAATCAGAAGACATTGTAACCAGGCTAAAAAGAATCACGCACCCATGTCAAGTGACAGTTGTTTTAAGTGATCACAACACTATGGAGGAATCGAGAACGGTCTACAATGTTCTACGGCTTTCGGGAAGCATCTGAAACATTCTATAAGAATCTAGAAGCCACGAGAAGCGTCTCCGAGAAGTGGCTATGTCATATAGCTGCCGCGTTGCCGTCCGCGCGTTTGAGGTTCGAGTCTTTCTCCAGCCGGGCAATTTCGTTTTCTTAGCTATGACTTCGAACGAAGTTATTATATTTAGATATTACTGAACACTAATTTCAACTTCATTTTGTGGTCTAGCATTTTCGCTACATGCCCCATTACATGCTTTTCCCCTAGGTAGCAATGTTGTTTTTATGCACAACTTAATAGGTTTGCATATTTCGTAAGTAGGTATCATAAAAATATGAATTCCCCCCAAAATGCAAGTGAAAGCACTTTATGGGAGGTAATATATTGCTTAGATAATAATATAAAAGGATTAATAATTTGTAATTGTCAAAATAATACAAAATAAATAAATAAATGTTATCTAAGATATAAATAACGCGGTAAGTTGTGTATTATTGTTAATGTCGAGAGGCATAACGTCATCTAGACTTTTTATCTAAAGTCTAAACTTTAGATAAGTGTTCTTTAAAAACAGCATTTTAAAATTAATTTTCTAGCTTGTCTCAGGACGCCACAATGTCTGAATAGCCCTTGCCCTCAAAAATAATCTTCAAAACATTTACATAATTCATTTAAAAGATCGCGGTTGCTTGCTGGGCATTACAAAAAGGACAAAAATGATGACTGCGTTATAAAAAATGAAAAAGACATAGATCTCTTCATAAAAGATGCGCTCAAAGAAATCCAGCGAAGAATTTCTTCAGTCAACAAACTAAATTACCCATTTAGATATTTGTATTCAAGCCGCGCCGGCTATGTTGAAAAGGATGAGCTACAGCATCCACGGAATTTCAAATATGACAGAGAAGACATTATTTATGAAATAGAGAGCTATTTTTCGATTATTTTCCCGAGAGAAATGTCGTTCCACTCCAACGCCTCCAATGAACAATGCCACTTCGAAAGGAAACTGACATTAAACAGAACAATTTCTCAATTTTCGCCATATTAAAACCATGCGAGAATGCATAGTCATTAAATTGTACCCTTTTATACGATCAAAATTTTCTCCTTAATGCAAAGGTACTTATTAAATTATTTAATTTAACGAGGGTACCTACCTACGTTTCTGGATTGGAGTCAAATATTTACACCGCCAACATTTACTTTCTCGGGCGGGAAAAATGACAAACGTCAGATATCATTTTATATAGTCTTATGATTTTACTCAAATAACATTACTCTGAATCTGGCGTTACTCCATTAGGGACAGTTGTATCAATTTGGTTTAAGGTAATCGCTTCGCATAGATTTTTGAGTTCTTCATCAATTTATTTATTAATTAAATTAAACGAATATTATTATAATCCATGTTGATACACCTCCTTTTTTATGGACATTAAGACATTTCTGCCCTTAGGCCCGAATAGAGTCAATACTTAATGATTTAAAGGTTAATGATACGCTTTAAAAGCGTCATTTGCAATACAAATTTACACTTTTAAGGCGTACTATCTTTAAATCATTTAAGTATTGACCCTGTATTCGGGCCTTAGACTTATATTTTTAGGGATATCTGAAAAGCTAATCTACGAAAAGATAATCACTACGTAAGAAGAATTGAAAAATAAGATTGAATGAAGTATGTTTTGATGAAGAAAAATACGAAAAATCGAGGATACGGAATTCAATTGTTAACTATAACAAAAATGCGTTCATCCGACGCGACGCAACATTATTTCTATCATTTAATTTAGGTACAAATGTTTATATCTCGGTAACGGAACATTTTAAACAAAAACTTTTATGACACTTTTTATTCACAATTTTGTGTTATATCTGTATTCAAAGTTCTGCATGGTTTGTTTAGAATATTTTGTTGTATTATATTTTCGTAGAGATATCTCAACTTATATGTTTCGAGATCGAAGTATTCATTTTGTAAAAAGCAAAAAGTAAACTTTATAAGTAGGTACTCCAAGTAAGCACTTTATAATTGTTGCGTACAATTTGGCAACTTTCTTCAACACCTGGGCATAGCCATCAACCAACGGATTTGACATTTGAAAGATATTTTGTAATGAAACAAACCATTGAAAATCTTGAAGACATCAGTAAGGAATTGAGTAAGATTAAGATTGAACATAGACACGACAATGTTTCGAGTAGCTATGCAGCATATATTCCAAAAGCACTAAATCATTTTATTGAACATATTTTATTATAAATATGTTAAACAACTAACGCAGCTAATTTTTTATCACATCCTTTCCAGGAGCACTAGACAAAGTATAAAGTTTCATTGTGACAATGTTAGTGTAAATTATCTCTATAGCTCACCTGTTAGAAGGCTCTATAGGTTAGGAAACAAGTATGGCTACCTATCGGATGTTTTTTCGGAAAAACAAGCCGCCTACAAGAAAGCTCTTCTGGACGAATTTGGTCGTTTTATAATTAATTATTGATGTCATGTCTATCTTTTGTTTTTAGATTTTTGAATTTTATATTTCATTTTATTTTACTGTCATTTTTATTGCTTCTTGAGTTTCAGATTTGATTTGTTTACAATTATTTCATTTTGTTGTAATTTTGTTGGTTCTTGAATTTCAGACATAATTATTTTAATTTTTTCAAGTTTTATTGATTGTTGACTTTCATATTTGATTTGATAACTATTATTTCATTTAATGTAATTTTGTTATACTTTATGTTATTCACTTAATGTTTTATTTTTCTTTATATATCACTTTATTATTAATTGTTTTTGATAGAATTATACCTTATCTCCTTTTTTTTAGTATCACCTATCAATCTATACATCTTTATATACATTGTTTTTTTAATGGTACGTTGTACCGTGTATTAAATAAATAGCAAAAAATATAAACCTTACTTTTGTAATTATAATGAGTGATTTCTAATTATGTTCCCACCTCTTGTTCTGAGTCAGAGTATATTGATGCAGAAAAATCTGTAATATATGGACAGAAATTATTAGATTCTTTAAGTCCACCCATTGCATACCCTTATTATCATCAGCTAGGTAAGTCGGGGTATGTGCTTTCATACATGGGATTAGAGATATCAGGTTCTTTGATAGTTCCCTTCTAAGATATATCAAGATATTCTGGGTTATTCTTAAGATAGCAATATAACGTAACAGTCATGTCTTGACTCCTATTATATAACATTGTCGCTCCATCAATCTTGACGATCGACAGATGTCTTGACATTTCGTATAGAAACATGACGCGTGCGCTCGTTCTACTAAGTCTTACTAACAACAATGTCGTTATAATGAGAATAAGTAAATAGTAATAAATAATTTTAATTTTAATTTGTTTTCATTATACAGATTCCTGATTTAATTATGAGTCGAAAATGTTCAAGCATCCATGACCTGACATGACATATCAATAGTCATGGAGACGTGCGACATCAGACTTTAATATATTTCTTTCAATATTTCTGACGTATTTTTTGCAAAACGTTGGATTATCATTATAGTAACTTCGTAGTAGTAGTATCGAATATGAAAAATTCATTCCCTTTAATACAAGTCAAATAAAATTATAAAAACCTTCCAATTCCAATTAGAAAAAATCCAATTGAAAATTCTGATTTATTTAATTTGTATTGAAACGAATGAATTTTTCGTAATCGATATAAGTTACTGTAATGATTGTTTAACATTTTGTAAAAATTGAGTCAGAAATTAAAAAAAAATGCAAGCTTTGATATTGCATAACTCCATAACATATTGGTCATAGTTGCTTGAAAATTTTCGACTCTTTATAAAGGTAGGAATCTACCTGTAAAGCATTGTGGACTAGCTCTGTTACACCCTATATCTTACATATAAAAAAAACGAAAAAACAACTTAAATCAGACAAAACACAGTTGCATTCAATGGTTTCATCCTTTTCTTCTCCTTCAGCCTATATCTCTCCACTGCTGGATACAGGCCTCTTCCATCCTTCCTTCTTATTTGGTAGTTGTTTATTTCATAAAATCCCGAAAAAACTGTGTGGAAAGGGATTGAAGTACGAAGGGAAATGAAAATGGCGTTACTCTGAATTTACGTTACTCGGGGTATTACTTTATTAAAAACATCAGTGCCGAGATCCTAATTGTGATTTTTAAGTGAATGTGTTTTGAAATAGTGATTTGAGTGAACAGTACAATTGACTAAGGTGCAGTGAAGTGTGCCCGCTGTTATTTGAGAAATTGTGTAGAGTTGTGTTGAGAATAAAAGTGTGAAAGTGGTTTCATTGTTGTTTTAATTTTCTGAGCACGATTGGACCGCTAGGGTTTCGTGACGATGTTATTTCTGTTTATCTCAATAGATGGGTTCAGTAACCTAGTGTTGGGAGATTTTTTTTAATCAATATTGCGCGCGTATTGTCTAGCATCAACTATTTTGGAACAGGCCCATTATTTGAATGGATAATTAAGGCTGGACATCCGTTTTGCAAACTATCAAATGTGTCAAATTGCGTCGATAGATCATGCTCTTCCAAGACGTGAGCGAGATGCCGTCTAAACCTAATATCGAATAAACATTGCACTTTTGTCACATATTTATGTATTCATTGCTAAAAGAGTTAGGTTTTGATAGAATGAGATGTATCTTCGATCCAAAGCTTTTTTCATTCCCATAATCGAATACAGATGTCACTATTGATAATGAGGTATCTATATTTTGATGGGAGATTAAAGCAATATTCTTTATATGTGTATATGAGATTCTTCCGAATTATTAAAATTATTTCAATTTTTAACTCCTTTTTAGACCAGTTTTTATACATATATTCAGAAGCTGACATCTGTGTTGGATTATGGGAATGAAAAAGCTTTGGACCGCAGGTGGCGGTAGTAAAAATACAACTCACATACCAAGCAAGTTATTTAAGTTAAACATATTATACAACATCCAAAAAATAGATAGATGTGGTAGTCTATCATGTGTGGAGATGGTGAACGTATATTGTGTAAAACGATCACTTAAGCCAGCCGTACGATAGGTAGAGACATTAATAATATATCGTGATTAAAAATATCCCCCTGGGGATAAAATCCAGTATTGTGTTCTTGAAAAATTTGTACGTACTCAGAATATTCTGAATAAATAATTAACTAATTCAATCTCAGGGTATTCCCATCTTCCGATCAGATTCTCAACAATCAAAAAATCAGTTGGCAGAGAAGCCTCGTGAACTACTTAATATGCCATTATTGATTTAAACGTGTTTCATCCAAACCAATACGGTTACAATTATTTATAATTAGAACTCAATATCGTGTCTTATATCACGATATCGTGAGATGTCGGAGATCTTCGTTGAGCCGCGTTAGAATGGTATTTACGTTTATTTCATTTAAAGGCTGCTGGCTAAACGCATTTTTAAAACATTGTTTTCGAATGCGGCTAAATTATTAAGACCAAGTCACACTGATACTATCTGATAAATAGTTGTCGATATCGTTTAAGTACCTATCTAATAAAGTCTTGTAAGTTGATTTCTGAGATCTTCGTATCGAGATCTGGTTATACCAATCTACTCGAGTCTATTGTTTCACGTTTCAATGGGTTTTAGTACCTGCTTGCCTAGCTTTAAATAAACTAAAAGATACAAAGCATATAATGAGTATGCTGAATTTTTTCAAGAACACAATACTGGATTTTATCCTTATATACTGGACATCATTAATCAATGTATCTTATAGATGTCTCATAGAGACGAAAGTATTTTATTATATGGGAAAAAAAGAAAAAGTATGGAAGTCTTTTTGGGTGTTACATTGTGTTAAGTGATTACTTTACACAATGTAACGTTCACCAATTGATGTCTGACAAGATGAGTTTTATGCTTTTTTATCATTACTATTTATTTAATTATCTTTATCTGTTTGTTGTTTGCTTGTTGTGATGGAATCTTGTAATTGATTTTTCGCCAACTTCCCGACTAGCTAGAGCTCTGAAACTTTCAACATTTACGTAAAGTGGATGACTAATCATTATTAAATTCGTCATTATTGCGATTAAAATTAATAATCACGTCAAATACATAAAATTAATTGAGTCATTATTGAGTCGCAAAAACAGCTGAAGAACATGCCGTTCAAAAATTTGTAACAACGTGTTTAATATTTGGATAAGTAGGTACTACATTGGTGATGTTAAAAAATCGATTACGAATGTAGGTATGCAAAAAAGCGTATAAAAGCATGACATCAAAAAAATTTTGGTTTACTTATTTAAACATAGTTTTACTCCCTTTATATTAACTCGAGGCGTTTGCTTGTCTTCTTGTCTGACGAAAAAACTTTGGATCCATTTTAAACCCCTTTCCCGTGATCCAATCGAGCTGAAACTTTGCAAGCAGACTCGTGGCGACGATCAAGAAGATCTATCAAATTTTCGTTAAAAAAAATTAATAAACTTTTGGATTTTTAAAATTTTGAATGGTATATAATAGAACTTGTATGAGAAGATGTATGAATGTGGCCGAAGCAAAAGTGGTGTGCCAAGATAGAAGAGTGTGGCGTTCAATCCTCTCTGCCTACCCCTGCGGGGAAACGGCGTGATGTTTAGTTAGTTAGTTAGTTAGTTTTTTCATACAACCTATTAAGTTGTATGAAAATATTTCTACGCGTCTGGTAGACGCGAAACCTGATTATGGTATAATTTTGGATTTTTGGAATTTTTTTATTACTCCCTTTCGCAGCGTCGCCCGACCGAAGCCCAACGCGTAGGTTAAGCGAAAAATATGTTTCAACTAGTAGTAGTAGGGAGTATAATAAAAACTTGGTTTTTATGGGTTACTTTTTTAAAAATAAACTTAAGAATTGTTCAATGTGAATTCTGAATTATAATATAAGAGTGTTGTTCAGAAACAATGCCTACTAAAAAATCACCCACCGGCGGCAACGGGTTAACACTGCGAAGCGTGCCGTCTGCATTGTCGCTGAAAATTTCAGAATCGATTTTCAAAGATGGCGTGTCACGATCGAAAGTGTGCAGAGACGAATCAGATAAATTCCGGCATTGTTGACACGCCCGCAATTTATTTCCCATTAAAAGCATCGTGAACCAGCCGCACATTCCTCGTCCGCGTCCATTCACAATCGGCTCCATCCAATTTGCCGCAGATAACCCGACAGCAACGTAATCTAAACAGCGCCGAAGGTCGCCATTTTTTATTTTCCCGCCCGTCGCGCGCTCCGTTCGGCCCCGGGCCAGAGAAAGCCTAAAACAATTTAGGTGTAAACACTTCGATGTTGGTACTCGTGATCATATATATTACCTTATCTATGGCTGTGAGGCAGACATTGAGAGAAGAAACGCCGTGAAACATTGAAATAAATAAATTAATTAACGCAACTGTAATATTTATGGGTAAGAAGGGTATTGCCGAACACCGGCTAGTGGTGAACAGATCATTATTGAGGAAACATTGATATATGTATTACAGTGTTCTTTAGTATAAAAAATAAAATTATCTAGGTAGGTATAGGTATTTTTATATAAGCTTGCAATTGTGTTAGTGTGGGTACAGTGCGTAATACGCGCATTGTTTCGATGTGTTAAGTTTACGGATACGAGAGGGGCGTATGTATGTATAATATGCAAACTTTACGTTTTTAAGTATCTTTATTATGATGAAAACAGGAAAGGAAGGAGCGCTGAGATGGTTTGGTCATGTGGAACGTATGAACGAGGAAAGGATGGTTAAGAAAATATATGAGGCAACAGAAATAGAGGGCGTCCGCGAAAGACCTGGCACGATCAGATACTACAATTATTTGAGGATGGCCCTGTTAAAAGCTTCAACAACCGTAGAACTTGTATGAGAAGATGTATGAATATGGCCGAAGCAAAAGTGGTAGGCCAAGATAGATAATTGCGGAGTTCAATCCTCTCTGCCTACCCCCGCGGTGAAACGGCGTGATGGTTGGTTAGTTAGTTGGTTTTTCTTATGATTGTGCTAGGCCTGCCGTCCAGTATTGCGTTTCTTTACATTGCCAGCTTAAAAAATGCAAATCGTTTACTTTTTTTAAGAAACAAGGAGTACCTACCTACAGATTATTTTAAAATACATTTAGATTTTATTGAATGTGTAGAAATATTATAAATACATTATTTCAAATTCAAGTCACTTTATGGCTACATACCTCGAATTTTTTATTATCGCACGTTAATTTAATTTTTCTGATAGCAATTAAATTTTTGACGTTTTATTTAAAATATGTCAAGTTGAAAGCATCCATGAGGATAGATCGTCTATATTATGATTGCTTCAAAAACGCAGTATTCAGTGCGTGGTTTGGCCATTATCGGTTTCAAAAAATAACCAAATCGTATGAAATGCAATAGGCAGTGGGCGATAGCTAATTGCAGACATCAATGGTCGCGAAGCGGCCAGTATAGCCCCCTGCAGGGCCTAGCAGCAAAAGACCGATTGCTGACCTGCTAGTATTTTTGAATACATAAACGTTCCTACAAGATATATGTTTTTATGTTCTACCCAAACTTTTCTAAGAGAAATTCTAAGGTAGTTATACCTAATGATATAATAAACAGTAGATACGTTATAAGCGTGAAATCCTGGCAAATCAAAAGTAAGGTAATTGCCTTACTTGCATTCGTTATCGAACGTACCTTTTTTGTGATCGGACGCGACGCTACGCCGAAAAAAGTCCCGGGGAAAAAGGAACAGAGTATCGTACACTATTGTAAAAATGAGTATGTCATTTTAGTCACCGTGACTTCAAATAAGTTGATTTTTTTACTGATTACTTGATTATGTGATTTGTTGTTTCTTTGAATGCAATATTTGCTACATATGAAAGCCGGCTAGTATGGGGATAACGTGTCTATATTATAATACGTCAATGGTTATATCCATCATTGTCGGCTTTCACCGAACAAAGACAAAAATGTTTTAAAAAATAATTAAAATGTTCCATACTAGAAAAAATAGTCGTTAGATTTTATAACTTAATATTATATCAATATTTTGATGTAATTATGTTGAAAGAAAATTCTCCAATTTGCTGAATATTTAGTGTTTTTCCCTGGGTGTTTGGCAAATGCCAACTCTCTCCTATATCTCCTATATCTATGACGCACAGTAGGCATAAACTTTATTATGGTGATCGGCAACAGCAATGGAGGTTTATACACATTTGAAGATCAAGCTATTTGTCACTTTCTTCTGAATTTTAAAAGTTCGACGAAATTCATAAAAGTCATAAAGCTTTACATAAATATGAAGCCACCAATTTCGTTTTCTAGCGTTACGTAAATTGGAGTTACAGGCGATGTTCTAAGATACAAGATACACAAATCACAATGATAGCCGAAATTTTAATTATCTCGGGCCATTAAAACTCTCGTCACACAAGTACGTAAGCGTGTATGTATCAGTGGCATAATGTCGACCATATTTATGAAAGCGGTTTTCGAATAGCAATAAAACGCAATTTATTGTATCATTTATTATGGTCATAAAAATTCATGGCAATTGTAACATCTTTGGTGCTGGTGGAGTTCAAGGAAGACGTCTTCGTAATCTCTAATCTGCATGTTATATTTAACAACAGACTTGGTCTGCCGTCTGGTCATGTGAGCGAAATTTACAATTTTTTCTCATATATCTTCTGTAGCGTTTTTTGTCACATTATTGTATGTAAAGATTGCGAATTAAAATTTAGATTCATCGGGTTCCATATATTTAAAATCAAGATGTCTTCTTGGAACGACACAAACTAAATTATTTAATCAATTAATTAATTACCAAACCTACGACGTTTTAAAAATTAGGAAAATTGCTCCACTTTGTGGGCCTTATATGACCGAATGATATTTTTTTCGATAATTTACGAAGTAAAATATTATCTTAAATTTATTGCAAAATCTGTCAGTTTTTTACTCACAGTTTATGATTTAAAAAATAGTGTTCTTAAAAAGTATTTTTTTGTGTTGTTTTTTCAACCCTTTTTACATAGTTGATTGGTAGAAATCGTCACGTAAGGAAAGGGCATTTGTTAAAAAATCAAATTTGTTTTTTTACGTTTCACTTACTCGTTTTTTATACCTGTATTTACCTATTATCTGCCAAAATTCCCTGAACTCAAATGTCATAATATTCAAAACTCTCACCTACTATAGTGTGCATCTACAGAAAATATTTTAAGACTGATATTATAACGTAAGTCTGGCGGTCGCTGCCTCTTAGTTTAGTAGTATGTATTTCATTTCAATTGATTTCTTTGCATATTTTATTTTATGGATCAGTTAGTGTTCGTCATGATTAAATCTTGAGCAGGCCAACACCCACCAGATGTGATAGTGAGGCTTCTCTTTAATTCTCAATATTCTGCTATCGCTGATTTTGCTCCCGTTGTAGTCACCCGGGGGCCTAGCAGCGAGCCGCTTTTCGCTTGAATGGAAAATACATAGTATCACCACATTACGGAACTTCAACGCGTCTCAAAATAGAAACGTAGTCTAGAATTATTTCAATCTAGGGTAGTGATTTTTTCAATAATCGAATGGCTCTCTCCCGTAATGGGTTGAGGTGGCGCTGGTTTCGATCCGGCTTGTTGGATCGGGTTTTCTGATGCTGCTTCACGACTGAGGCCATTAAATCGTCAATTTTGCTCCGCGCAGGATTAAATAATACTTCTAGAAACGCTTGAAAAGTGGAACACTTGCTGGCGATATCCAACCACCCACTAATGATACGTGTTGAGTATCGAGGTACACCTAAAGGTGTCGTGTTTTCGATTTTCGATTCCTTAGAGCAGCGGTACTCAGCCTTTTTTTTCTTCGGGCCACATACATATGTTTACTAAGTTACGCGGGCCGCAACATTATTATTTTTTTATTTTTTTTATTTTTATTTATTAGAGACACTAACAGGATAATAGGTGCATGATACTCTGATAATAAACATTACAGTGAAGACTATGCCCATTATCCCAATTACAAGTGTCTTCGGCACGCTCTAGTAACATGTATTTTTGAAATTAATTATATTTTACATGTACATTTATGTGTATTGTATACTTTGTGTTTGAATGTAGTGCGATTGGTATTTAATGAATGATTGATTTAATGAATCTATAGGTTCATGTCATCGTTTAGAAAATAGATGTTGTGTATGAGTGAGTTTTTGAACGAAGATAAGGTATCTGCAAGAATATCAGCATCAATGTTAGGATCAGCACAATACAAATTATATGTGCGACAAACCTTGTGATGGGAGAAAAGTAACCGACATTATTAGTGTGCTGACTTATTCTGAAGAACTCCGGGTTTCTTATACAGGGTTTAACATGCAAATTTATATCAGATAAAGAGAGAGAATCAACATTATGCTGATATGGCGAAAAAAATCATTCAGGGAAAAACAATATTGTTTGAAACCCGTTTGATTCAAGATTAGAGTCGCCACTTGATTAATGAACATATATTTTTTTAACTATAACAGAATAATAGTAATACTTATCAGCGTACCAGCCAATACTAGCTCAAATATTAACAACAGTTTATTTCCCTGTATGAAATTTATTTTCATTTTATCTGTATACCTACTCAAAATACAAAAGTGAAAAAATAAAACTCACAACTAACGTATATTCAAGCGTTTATTTTTGTTTCGCGTCTTAACAAAAACATCAGGTTAATAAACGCATAAGAAAACATAATTTATGAGTATGGATTCTAACACCTTATTACAAACGTAACGAGGAACGATATTATAAAAGCAAAAAACGTCCAGAGTTGCATAGACCACACTGTGGTGGGAAACCATAAAGGCATGACGCATTAAAAATACAATACCAGTTTGAACAAATATTTGGACATACTCTAAATATTCCGTGAATTTTTTGAATGATAATAAAAGTATGAATAATATTTATAGATTCCTAAAAAGCATTCGAAACACTGGAACACGAGATTTTATTGACAGTAATGGATGAATGTGGGACACGAGGACCACAAAAAAAATGGCTAAAAAATTAGACGGCGAACACAAACCTACATTCTTGTGATTGAAACTATCTATGGTTGAAATAACAAATTGGTTCTTAAACCATAGAAATCGCCGGTTTTAAAATGACTTTTAGTTCACGCATATTTTAAGGTATTCAAAACTTACAATGCCAGATCACGTTCTTGATTATAAATGTGTTTTGGGCCGCATATAAAAGCTTGGTGGACCGCAGGTTGAGTATGGCTGCCTTAGAGTCTACGATACTTTGAGTACTTAGAGTCTACAATACTCTGAGTACCTACTCTACTTGCCGTCTAATCTGCCTAATCTACTTCTACAAGTATGTCAGCTCTACAACTTTGTACTTTTGCAAACAAAGAGTTTGAGAATCTCTCATTGACAGGTGAAGTATTAAACATTATTAGTTACCAATTAAACATTTTTTAGGCAAATCAAAGAAAACAGTTTCACATCTTGTTTATAACTTGAATAAGATGATTTTTAACAAGCAATTATTTCAGATTGACACTTGTAGTTAATGTCGGTTGTTTGATGGTTGGTAAGCAAAATGTGTAGATTTTTACGTAAACAGGTTTTAATTGGAGGAAAACGCAAAAATTTATGCTTTTTGCTTCACTATCATATTAACATGAAAGAAACGGCTGCATGACCACGCACGCAGACAAAGCATGTACTAACTGCTTGTAGACTAAGATATAATTTACGACTTAAAGATATATATATGATGACAATATTTTATATTATAATATTTAATGTTATACAACCATGCAAAAAAAAATTGTGTTTGTGCTAAACTAAATAAAATAAAATAAAAAAATTATCACTGATCCAAAAACCCTTAATTAATCGGACTCCTAGAACATCATCGAGAAATGCCGGTTTTTACTTGTGAATGCCAAACAACTACCTGATATGCATGATAATGTAACATTATGTAAAATGTAACATATCCATGTTACATAATGTTTCATATCCCTGGCTAGTACTAGTTGTACGTTACCTATTTATACGAAATAATATCAAATATTTTCAAAATACCTGGATTAGCGCCGCTATTCAAATATGGCTTTTGATCAGACATTCAAGAAGCATATATTATGTGTGCACTATCCAGGTGGTTTGGTTTAGTTAAGCCTTAATTAATGTTGAGACAAATGGTTAAAAAAGTTGAAAACTTCAAATGCTATTTACTCAGAACTCAGAATGTGTCATTATGATTGTGGTGGTCTTGTTCTATGGGTGCGATATATGTGATAGTTAACTAATATTTAAAACTAAGAGAGAGAGTCTAAAAAAATGAAAACTACGTATGATTAAAGTTAAAGTCCACATGAATCTAGAATCAACTACACTCTTCTCGAAGAAACATTAAAACACTAGAAATACGGAGAAGTCTCTCGTTGCATCGCGAAACCAACATTTTTGTATAAAAGCGAGCAAGCGCGCGCGGCGAGTTAGTTATTTCTGACAGCGGGCTTACGCCACATAAAAGCGAACCATGCGAGTTGACCAGAAACGAAAAACAAACGACATAGCAGCGAAGATCCAAGTGATCCAATTCTATAAAAAATTATTGTGAATTTAAGAACGGTGCTCCGATTAAATTCGTGTCTAGTTACTTTTTGAATTGAATAAAAGTTTAAATTGTTTTTAGTGTGACAATATTAATACTGAGAACTAAAAAAAATGTGGTTAGATATATTTTGATACTCAACGATTCATTTGGCTTTTGATTTGAAGACAATTCTAAGGTTGCAGAGCTCGCCCAGATATCTGTGTTCGTACAAAATTGTCCGCATAAATATGTGTAATAACACACCCACAAACAGTACAGACACAAGAAAAGAAATGCATATGAATATTTAACACGAGACTCGAGAGAAATTCTAGGCACAATGAGATTCCAATGCGCAGCATCACATTGTGGACCTCGTTACGAAAAAGCTAACATCCGCCTACTTAAGATTTATATTAAATATACAGTACAATGTAATTTGTTAAATAATTCATCATCGCTTTTCTCGAGCAATACAAAGTATATTTTATCATTTGATTATTTATTTATTTATTAATCGAGCCCCAGTGGGCGTTTACGGTACAAAAAGTTACAAAGATTTCTATATACCTACCATAAAACACGTTTTAAAGTAAATAATTAAAATTAATAATAGAAATAAAATATATTTAGAAGCAATGAACTGTAATATAATAATAAAATATAACAATATAAAATGAACAATATATATACAAACAATGATTATTAATAATTAGAAACCTTTAACAAATTAATAATAAAGTAAAATAAAGATAATTAAACCAATACACCAGATAAATAAGATAAGAATAAGCACAAAACATTAAATAAAAACATATTTAAAAGGGAAATGAACATTATTTTGGACACTTTAAATAAATAAATATATGTATAATTCACGTGGTACAAAACATAAATAAAAATTTTGTCCAAAAAACCTGTAATTAATTCTATTGGTTTATTCTAAGTTTAAGTAATTATTTAATTCGGGTATGCACCTACAACGAAAAATGTCTGTTATATGTTGATTAGTGAACAATGAACATAAGAGATTTGATGAAATGTAATCTGACGTCAATTAATAATTTATCAACGAAAGAGACATCATAATAACTGTGCGCAAACGGGTGTATTCTTATTGGTTATCCTAAGAACTATTTCTTGACTGCCATTATATATAATATTGTACACTTCGTCAATTTTGACGGGATGACATTTGTCAGATGTCTTGACATATCTCATTGAAACATAACGCTTATTATTGAAGCTTCCTAGGGTCGGTTGTAGCAACTTGGTTAATAGTAATAGTTCGTTTAAAGCATAGATTTTTTATGAGAACAGGTCGTTTGATTGGTGGAAAACTAAAAAATCTATGCTTCAAAGGAAACATTACTATCTGATAAATTATCATTAATATCTGATTAACCTGACCTTGCCAAGTCTTATTTCCTGTATTTCTGGCACCGTTAACACCTGCGTCATATACCTACCTTTCTTACGATTCCTCCACATTCATTCGTTCAACTTAACCAAACCATCTAAGTCACTGTTTTTTATTCTGTTTACAGAAATCATCGAGATTAATTTTTTTATTTTCAATATCTTTTTCATATTAGTTTTGCTTTGAAGAGGAGTAGGTACCTACATAAAGAGGTTAACACCACTTCTTCACATGTTTTCATTCAATCCTCATCATTCTCTTTTTAATTTTTTTTTTTTTACTTTAATCCGTAAAGTTTTGAGTAGACTCACAAACCACTGCCCCAAGCTGCCTCATCCACCGCCTACCCAGTACTAGTTTTGTATTATTTTATCAATTAAAGATTGTATGCTGCTGTCAAAAAAATTGGTCATCGCTTTTCAAATGACACAAATGTAATAATGTGTAATGGCCAGTCAACCACTCTCATCATCATGTCCTACAGTTCTCTGGACATGTCTTATATCTCTTTTCTATGGTCATGTCTCCTCAAGAGAGGGCTACACCACCAAGACTAAGTGGTGACTGGCTGAGTCGAGGGCTTGAGAGGAAAATGACGACCTCCCGCCCGATGGACAAATAAATTTCACTTAACAAAGGTCATGTTTACATCGGAATAATAAAATAACCTAAAAAACGCTTAGTAAAGTTTAAACGTCATCGAAAACACGCTTTCTCTCTGGTTTACGGGGCTGACGTTTGCACAGAAAAAGGATTAATTATTGCGCACGTTATTTTTTTTTAAACACTTTTTAAGGCTGCCGCACATCCGCATGTCTCCGGTCAGGCGGGTAGGGGGACCTACCCACTTGTCAAAAACCAGTTCTGTGAGAGTTTTCACTTTCTTCCCATTCGGAGATGCGTGCCGCCGCCGCGGTTACGAGTGATTATATTATGTGTGTGTGTGTGTGTGTGTGTGTGTGTGTGTGTGTGTATATGCCCTAGGGCTTAGCTGGGGCGAGTCCGACAGCACGAGGCTCGTGTTTGAGGTCTTCAAAAGGAAGAGTAGCAGGTGTGACCTTTGCCATATTGGTTATCAAATACATAATTCAAGTGTATACATTTTGGTTTAACCTAGAATCAGTTTATCATGTACTATTAATTTGAGAATACTAAAAAAAATTTTCATATATACCACACAGTTTTTAAAGTCTACCGGTTTCGATACCATCTTCGTTAGGACGGGATGCAGCCTTGCATTTTCCTCTCTGGACTCCTTCATTGTTTTCTTTATTTTGTTTCGTGCACGTTTGTGCATTTACTTATTATTGGTCCTCATCTCGCCGATGTAGATACATCTTCAATGTGCTAAATTGATTAACTCGAAATTCAAAGACATGAAATTATGTTTTTTTATGCCCGCTGTGTTCACAAAGCGTTACATTTAGTTATTATTTACTGTTCAGTTTTGTAAAACTCTTTAAAATGGAGTACACGGCAATTAATATCCTAATTTACTTTGTATTGTTCGCCTTTGTCGGGACTAGGGAATGCAATCCCGATCCCGCGAGTTCTCGAGGCATTTTACGAGATCAATCCCGAACCGAAAAATCGGACGAGATTATCGGGATTAATCAGCATTTTTTATGCTTTGTATGTTTAATTGTATATGTCTATAGAGCATTTTGTAAGTACTTAAAACTTAAATTCATGTCACATTCAAATAATGAAAATAGCTTTGAATAATATTTGCTGCATTTTATCAACCTAACATAGTAATAAAAACTACTACTAGTTAGTAGTTTTTACTCTACTACATTGACTGGTTGATGTTTGGAAAAACGCCTACAAAAACTTTAATGTAATGATTAATAATAGACATTTTATTAAAATTGCTGATATAAAAATGCAAGGCATTGTCGTAAATTACTATTCAGCTCTATAAAAAAAAAAACACAAAAGTATTCGGGATCCCGAAAGGGCAATCCCAACTCGGGATTGCATTTCTTAATCGGGACACCCTGAAGGGAACTCATCTACTATCGCTATGTGTCTTGTCCATTATAGTTTCCTTGATTTCACTTTTCTCGGGAAATCTGGGGTAGTGTACCTACCCCAAGAGAGATAAAAAATGCAAATTTTTGCAATGCTCGACAAATAGCCTAAGTAGGCACATCGTTCGCATCTTGGCAAAAGACGGTACCTACCCGGTATAGAACCGAACGGAAAATTCTGATGCGTCGTTCGCAATGATCACGAACTTCTGTAATGAGAGACCGTCTCTGAGGATGTGAACCACATATTTACGGGTAATTTTTAATCAGCAGGGAAAACGTGATCCGAATGAAATAGCATTGCTAAATATTCAAGTCTTAAAGGATATTTGAAAGGCGGTCGCTCAAGCCGTGTGAAAATCTATGTACGAAGTATGAAAAAACTAGGAACGCATGTTAGTATAGTTGATAGAATTTTGGGTCGCAGGGATGGTTTGATTATGTGAAACGTATCAGTCGAGGCGAGGACGGTAATTAAAAATTTACTTTCTATGCTGTATACCTTGCGTTGGAACATGCGCATCCTGTCCATCTATGTGCGAAGGTAGCGACATATCGCATTCTTGTGCATCCTTTCCAGAAAAAAAAGTATTTAAGTTAAGAATGTCATCTTTTTGTGCATTGTTATTTCTACTGTGCCAAAGGTCATCTTTGCGTGACTTTCCATAATTGTTTTACAATGAAAAGCATACATTTGCTTTTTTTTTAAATAGAGATGCAAACACGGAATGCGTGTCATATTAATATTCTTCCTATTTTCAAAATAATCTAAACGCTTGTGCTCTGAAAATAGGACTAACTTGCTGGTGTCCTGGAATGGGGCTCGAACCACCGACCACCAGATCACTAGGCGAGCGTCATGATCGTTACACCAAAAAGCTACTCGAGTTTGATGATTGCATTCTTTAAATTGAGTGCAAGAATATCCCTTTTAAAATGTGATAATTGTGATATTTTGTCATGTTGATATACAAAAGTATCACTTTTAATGGTAACAGTTCTATTTGAATTACGAGGACGAAGACAGTATCTTAGAATGAATATTTTGGAAAGGCTTTATAGTCTTACACTCACAGTGCGGTATAAGCGATATTTTCAAGTGATAATTTTCGGGCGCGAACATTCTAGAGAATTCTGAAATATAAAAGTGTTGCTAGCTTTATCCAAAAGGTGTTTTAATCGAACACCATACATAGCAGTTAATACGTGTTAGTATTCTTTTACCATCAGTTGTAACAGTTGTAAAAGAGATTACGTACGGAACCCCTCGTAATATGTCGATGACAACACACACACACACACACATACACAGGATATACTACCACACTCTCGTATTATCTATAACGCCTGCAAACATCTGGAAACGGCGAGAAAATTATAGCAAACATCTAGGAGGTTCGAAAAACACGCATTATGTATATATAGGCGGGACCGGCAGAGTTTGTTTTGACATTTCTATTAACGACGGCCGGGCCGGTGTGGCCAGGAATTTCGGAGCGACAGATATTAAGCGAAATAATCGAGCGAAGTAGGTAGTACCTAGTAGCGAAGTAGTAGCTAGCGAAATAAATAAATGCGACTTTTATGTGTGAGAGTTGAATGAAATGTTCTAGCGAGTGGTAATAAAGTTTTACTCAGCGATAATAGAGTTCATAGTGTGTGATAAGTGCGAAATAAGTGTTAAATTTAATTATTGTTAAGTGACTTTGTCCATTTAATAATTAATTAATAAATAGCTAATTAATTTCCGGTATTTTCATTTGTTTCCCAAACTCACGAACCGTGACATTAGATATCTTCATTTTAAACTCTACCCGTCCAGCTTACTTTAAGCACTCTTCTGTACCTCCATAGACAAGAGGTGTTAATTATAAAGAATGAAGAAATAAATCACTTAATTAATAACAGAGAGGCGCAGTATTTAAATATCCCGCCGTGTCAGATGCGCCATCTTGATTCCAATCGACTCGATCCAATTAAATGAAAAAGGTGTCTAACTGCCTACCAGGAACCACTAATTTGTTTTGCGTCTATCGTTCGTTCGATACAGAATCAAATTTGATGGATGGGTTATGATACCAATCGGTTCCGACGGAGTTACGTGTTTATTTCGTTTGCAGAAGATTTATGGGTTTTTTTTCACCGCCTGTATTTCGGTGCACTGGTAAGTAGATACTCGTGTCCATGGAGGATCAGGTTTCGGGAGAAAGTGGGCCTTCTCGATTATATTCGCAAACACTTTTATTTCTCCGCAGACTTTACACTCCAAAAGGAAATGCATATTTGCAAGGCCGCTTTGTATATGTACCTACTAGTGCGATACACTAAACTAGTATTTTACCTGTTACAAGTCGTTGGAGAAATGTTGAAGCGTTTGCGGTGTGGCTCTCCGGAAGATTTCTTCTTGCTCTAACGTAGTGTAATAGTGACATGGTCGTCTGTTATCGGTATTATTTTACAGTATGGAAGCACTGATACTTATACCAAACCTGAAATATTTTCTGTAGAAAACTGCGAAAACTTATCTGTCTCCGACATGCAATGAGGCGTCTAGAGAAATATCAGATATTGCATTTCATAATGCACAGAAAAAGTGCTGGTGACTACATTTAATAGGCCGTGTCCACGAAATGAGTTTGACATTTAGCTGAGATAAAAAATCTCAGTAGGTACCATATACTCGAGTTAATAGATTAGCGTGGGACCGATCCGCAAACACGTAATTCGATTTGACAGCGAGACATCACCTAAAAATTATGTATTATTCTGAATAGTTAAATACCAATGAACCGATAAAAAGAGTCACGCAATATAAGTGCTTGGATGCATTGGTGAATGAGAAATCAGATCCATCTCAAGAAGAGTCCATTGGAGTAATCAATACAAGAATGCTTTTCTCAGAATGATACCTTTATTCTCTATCCGTGACCTAAGTCTTCAACTAAGAATGCGTATGTTATATTTTCGACATTCAAGGACGCTAAACAAAGAGTTAATCCATAAAACACAAGCCTTTGAAAAGTGGCTCCAAAGATGCGTACAGGTACAGATACACATGCTTATTTAGTGGCATGCTAATGAGCATGCCATGACAACTGTACACACTTGCTCATTCTCAACTGTACAGCATGCTCAAAGCTAACAATCAAACACACACGCTTATTAGTGGCATGCTCTTGTCATTAATAGAGGGGAATTCTAGTTCAAAATTGACACATTGCACACTGAAATAGTAAATGTCAAAAAACTCTTGTCATAGAATAGAGAGTAAGTCTAGTTCAGAGTTGAAACTTAGCAAACTGAAATAGAAAATTCAAGTGAACCAAAAAATCAAAACGAGTTTCCATCCGCACATTTTTGATTTTAGTTTTTATAATTTTTATTGTAAGGTTTGAATCATTCATGCCTTTTAATAAAGTTTCATAAACATTTTTCTCGCTGTATTATTTTTACACAACGGTGACCGAGTATTCCACAGACATTCGTGATTCCTATAATAAGTCACGAAAAGTAATGTTTTATCATCTCCCCAAAGCCCCATATTTGTTTCATCTGTCGCGGATTGAGAAGATCGCATTGATAATACTAGCCGCGTAGCCCGCGAATGACATAAGCATGCTCATAATAAGCAAGCCTGTTCACACATGCTCCAAAGATACCCCTTCTCATGGTGAATGACAGTGGCATGCTCATTACTAGCAATGTGCGTACACACATGCCACTAATAAGCAAGGTCTAAAGAGGGTCGATACTGCGCATGCTCACGTGCCACTAATAAGCATGTGTATATCAGTAGCTTACTGCAAATTTCCTGGATGGGTAAATATAGTCTTAACAAACTCATCACCCAGGGGGAAATATGCAAAGGAAGACGCCAAATTTCATTGCTTAGGGGACTGCTGACTCTACCGAGTTGTTCCATGCGGTGCTGAATAGAGTCCTGATCGCCAATGTGCGAGCCGACCTCCGACAGAAGATGGCGCCTTACGGTAGTCGCATATGATGTGTAACATTTGACATCTCACAATTAAACATATCAATTGAGCAGCAACAGAATAAACATCAAAATTATAAAAACCAATTCCTATATATCTATTAATTAGTAAATACAAGAAAATAAGGTAGGTACCGTATATCTACATACGCATTTTGTTTAGAAATGTTCGGTCAATTATATATTTTTAATTATTTTCATAGATGGCGTTAGTAAGCCGCCACACATATTGTATGAAAACTTTGAATAAATATTTAAAAATAGTCACATAAATTACGTAAAATTTGAGAATGTAAATCAATAAGGGTAGTTATTGTTTATATTAATGTAAAAAAATAAGTATTTATTGGATGTTTCGAGGATAAATATCAAATATATCAAAGTTACAACATCCAGACGCTTGACACCAGCCTTGCAACATATATACAAAATCGTCTGGTAGTGTGCGTCTTCGCTGTGATGGCACCTGCTGGACATTGATTTGTTTATAAACGATGATTTTTTTTCCATCGCGCTTGCTCCGCGCGCGCTCATTGGTTAAATGAAATTACGCCCGTCTTACTTCCTGTTACGAATTTCCGTCCTTTTTCACGAAATCACTGCCACAGATTGCAGGAAAGCGAAAGATGTTACACATCAAAAATCTATTTTGACTGCTGCAGGAGAAATTTTAATTCACCCAACGTATTTGACCTTTTGTGTATGGCGGGCGTGTTGACTACGAAAGTCGAGAATTGTGTCCAAAGAATCTCATAGAAGCACAATCCATGCCGTAGATTGTTTGAAACAACTAAGTATTCTCAAATGTTCGACAAACAAAAGTTTTTAAAAACACTATTATGTTTTAGTTTTGTTCTACTCGTATTCATTCTATTTTGGTGCAGATATTCAAGATTTTACCCAATGGAATAATGGAACAACTACGGATAATTTGCCATTTGGTTTGAGGAAGGCGAGTTTTCTACAACGGCTCTCATGGGAGCGAAATTCTTATCTCAGAGATGAAAATTTCATTCGTGGATTCGGACCATTACGGTCACGTTTAATAAATTTTGTGTGTTCTGTTGACGTTCTCAGCAAAAAAAAGTGAAAACTTCAAAATGTAAACATTTAATTCCAATGGTTCGTTCGCACGATCGGCGCACCGCGGAACGCTAATAAGAAGCGTGAAGAAAATTGTTCTAAAATCTAAACCGGAATTATTGAACCAGTACCTACTTTGTATGAACCGATTAAATCTTCTCCAGACGTGACGTATCTGCCGTCTAAATTTGAAGCTAATCGAACAATTTTTTTGATAAGAATTTTCTTTTTCCTATATATTCATACATACAGCGCCTCGTTTCGTAGCTAGTAGCGTCCAACGTATTACAGAAAATAATAGAAAAAAATGCAAATTTTGATATCGATTATCTCCGCAACAGTTGACATATCACCCAAAGTGTAAAGAATATTTTCTATTCAAATTAAATGAAAAAGACACCCAGAAGATTTTTATACTAGCTATGAGAACTCTATAGATTGAATCTAGACCATGTAAAAATTTATCGAAGCTTCTAGAAACTCTTTTCTTACTAGTTATTTTTAAAACTCCTATCCCTTAAATTTCCCTTTCTACACCGCAGCCACACCACCTTCTACTAATATAATATAATGTATAGGACAGCTTACTTAATATTACTGTATCCTATACAATTTTGAATTGAGGCCCAATTCCTTTTTTCCCATTTTGCATTGGGGTCCAATTCCTTTTTCCCATTTGGGATTGATATTTTTGTTTACGCCACTGTATTCACACGTCTTCCCAATCACGCTCATTGATTGTTCGAAAAAATTGTGTGGTGTGGTAATTTTGACGGGATTTTCATAATGTATCCATATAAACACAATTTAGAACATCCTATAACATTAGATTAATCGACGACGGTCCGCAGTAACATAAAATTCCACAATACGATATGAGTAACATAAAATTCTACAAAGCGTAGACAGTCGATTTTTGGCCGTGGGGCATACTAGTCGTCAATTTAATTGAATAATTCATATTCAAATTTTATTTTCAGAATCATATTTATTTGCATTAATAAGTTAGATTGTAGTCATCACTATTAATTTCTACTAGTTTAAAATAAATTTTGCATAAACATGTAAAACTTCCAATTGAGAAGTAAATAAATATAACTTTTCTTCCCCTTCGATGCTAGTATTTAGTACGACAATAAATAAATAAAAATATCTAGTTTATTTATAAGCAAACATAAAAGAATAAGATTAACATCATTAGCGGTGAAAATCCTTGCTTAAATTACTCAATGGCTTCTACAATTCTGTGTGCAGTTCTATAATTAAATTTTCCGTTCGAACGAGCAAAGACAAAAGGCGTTTGTAAGACAAAACGATCCCTTTCTATCCGGGAAATACCATAGATGAGTCAATTTGATTAGAAACCGCGCTTCCTCGGCTAGATAGATAGAATCGCAGTTTTGTCTATGGGCTGGAGGGGTACCTGCATAATCATAGACTGCGACTCCAATTAAAGGTGACTTGTCTCTGGGTAAACTGTGTTTTCCGTGTCAAAAATTGGCGCAATTACCGCGGTCGCTTCGTGCTCGTCATTAAACGGAGAACGTTGTCGTATAATTAATTGAATTCTTTGTAATTATGGTTATTGGTGGAGATACCCGCCAATTTAAATTAAATTCACAGCGAACACTTTTTGATATAGAAATGCTCTGTAATTGATAGATATCAAGACGAGAGTACCTACTTGAGTACTTCGAGGGAAGTAATATGAAGTGAAAATTCCACATTACCTGGACTCATCATAGACAGAATCTCAAATGGACTATTTCTTTATTTATTTATTTTGTTTTGGGGAAAATTAACAGCAAAACAATCTTAAAAATATGAAATAATGGTTTTTACAATTATGCCAATTACAAATTTTCCACTGAATTTAAAAATTTACTTTAACTTACTTTAATAGCGAGTGGAGAGGGTGGAGGGGAATGTGGGACGTGAGTAGAAGGGAAGATATAATGAAAGATATAATAAAGACGGAATATTTTATTGTTCCATGCTGCTCTGCTCGAAAACATACCAAATAATAATAAAAATATATTGTATTAGGCATGTGAGTAGCTTGTTGGTGTAGTGGTTATGGCTCTCGTCTAGTGATCCAGTTCATGGTCCGAACCCCATTCTACGCCAGCAAGTCAGCCCTAGTTTAATAGCTCAATCATTTAGCCTTATTTGAAAATAATAAGGATATTGAAGATTTGAATATCCGCATATTTTTTTTAAATATGTCGTGCGTAAAATAGGATACCTACATTATACATTCCTTTCTTAGGAACTGAAAAAAAAAACACATTGATGTCAACGTAAAATACTGAATATACCTTACATCTCAAACCACCGGACAATAACTGAAACAACCAAAAAGTAGCAACTGAAAGTTAATAACAAAACAAAAATTGATACTCTTAACGGCTTGCTAAAAACAAAAGACTGAGAAGAAGAAGGATTCTCAAGGCAGCCTGCAAGGGAGTGGGATTCTGACATTCAGGACCTCTAGAGTAAGATCATTAATAGTAAGAGTAAAACTCCATATGTGAAAATTTATATATAATATTAGACTGCAACTGCCCACAAGATCCGATTCCCAAAGGGAAAAACTCACAAAAATCCCCCTAGCTTGAGAAAAATCACGTAGGTGCACTGTGGTCTCACTGTGAATCGAGCCCGGAATCCTCAGCATAAGAGGCCAGTGCCATGCCCAATGCTCGCCCAATATTCGAGGGCCGCCGCATAAACCACTGAAGTGGAAAGTATTTAAATATCCGGATCGGGATGCGCCAAAAATTTAACAACCGGCGCATTTTTTGTGGAGTGCCTTCTCTGGCCATTTCCCACGTTCGCAATAAATAAACACCATTAAAGAAATTTAAAAAAAAAACATAGATCGCAACGAGTTGCGCAGGTAGAGTACCTACCCACCGTGAATCCTCCGATTCCACGAGCCGCTCGTTCCGGACAAACGAGGTCAAGTCGAGATATTATTGAGCGTTGCAAAAAACGTGAAAAAGCGACCGTGGTCATTGACATTTGAATGGGTTTATACATCCTGACTTTGACAATGAAAGTTGTTTGGGCGACAGTGTCGATTATTGCCACGGGGATAGTCTCGGACTGAAACAATCCTCGTGCTGAAGAGGAATTTCGCTTAAACAAATAGCGCATAACTACAATTTCGCTTAAGCAATAGCAACCATTTCCACATCGAGATCTGACAGTCGTAAAAAAAAATGTCGACTATATTTAGGAACGCGGCCGCTAATTATAGTACGTAATATTGTATGATGTATTTTAAGCATTGAAAGCTTTGAGTTTTGCTCATAGAACGGGCGTGGGTCTATAATGGGTCCCACTTCGCTATTGTTCTAGCAGTGGTTCTTATTGGCCAAATACTTTTCACTACTTTTCACCTCTAAGACTTCGTGTAGCGGCTTCTCTTTGCATTTTATTTGTATCGCACCTACAGAAGGGCTTGTAAACTGTCGGTTTACTTGTTTCGTGCCTAAAGGACTTACGTTTCACAAGCTGAGGCGTCCTGAAATAGGCTGAGCGCGGAAATTCGTGCCGCCTAAATAACCGTCCCGCACGGGGCGAGTTCGGTTCTAGGCATTCTACGCATATTAGGTCATGGTTGCTTGAACATTTTCGACTCATAATCAAGGCAGAAATCCACCTGTAGAGTATTGTGGACTAGCTCTGTTACACCCTGTATAATATATATATATATATATTTTTATTATTTATTAGAGACACTAACAGTTTATTAGGTACATGATACTCTGATAATAAACATTATAGTGAAGATTGCCCATTATCCCAATTACAAGTGTTTTCGGCACGCTCTAGTAACATGTATATTTGCATTTAAGTATATTTTACATGTACATTTATGTGTATTGTATATTTAGTGTTTGAATGTAGTGTGATTAGTATTTAATGAATAATTGATTTAATGGTTCTATAGGTTCAGGTCATCGTTTAGAAAATGGATGTTGTGTATGAGTGAGTTTTTGAACGAAGATATCTGCAAGAATATCAGCATCAATGTTAGGGTCAGCATAATACAAATTATATGTGCGACACAACCTTGTGATGGGAGACCGGAGAAAAGTAACCGACATTATTAGTGTGCTGGCTTATTCTAAAGAACTCCGGGTTTCTTATACGGAGTTTAACATGCAAATTTATATCAGATAGAGAGAGAGAATCAATAGCTCCGCTGAGAATCTTGCTTAGCACAACGAGATCGGATATTTTCCGTCGGGACTCAAGTTTGTGCGTCTTGAAAAAGGCAAGTCAATCTTCATATTAATATTGTTAATTTGAAAAAATTATGATTCAGCCATATTAAGTTAGGTTAGATCAGGCTTCAGAATTTACAGAATACATTTTTTTAGAACAAAAAATAAATATAAATCAGAAAATATTTAATAACCAAATTAATTAATCAATTAGAAAGACATACAGAAAAATCAAATTCACGAAAAAATATTAGGTTACTACTGGGATTCGAACCCAGGTCACCTCCTTTCCGGGGCCGGTGCTCTGACCACTAAGCTATAGCAACCCTCTATGTTTCCGTGAATATATTGACCTTATATGTAGTTCTTATTTTTATTAATTGATTTACCGTATCAAAAAAGTGGATTGCTCTATGGACAAAAATAAAAATTAATCAATTAATAAAAATAAGAACTACATATAAGGTCGATATATTCACGGAAACATAGAGGGTTGCTATAGCTTAGTGGTCAGAGCACCGGCCCCGGAAAGGAGGTGACCTGGGTTCGAATCCCAGTAGTAACCTAATATTTTTTCGTGAATTAGATTTTTCTGTATGTCTTTCTAATTGATTAATTAATTTGGTTATTAAATATTTCACAGAACTTTGTTCTGAAAAATTACAACTTCACAAATATGAATGTGTTCTTGAATATAGAAAATATTTCCCTGATAATGGAATAATCGCACCTGCCTGCGTCCGGATAATTTTCGAGTTCACTTCAAATCGTGTTCAAATAAACACATTAGAAATCAGCAAACGCCCATTTTATCACGACGATGTAAATTGGTATTTATGATACTTTATCGCTATTATAAAACACCGAGCCGCGAGAGAAAGTGCTAAGGACAGGTACACACTTGACACTCATCGGAGAAATGAACGTTTTGTAAACAATTCAAAAGTTGAATGATGACATTCCACGAATATCTCGGATCGGAGAATATCTCGGTTCGTGTGTACCCAAAAAATTTGTCATCATTTTGGGTACCCAGTTTTGTTATACGAGAAAATCCAAATTAAAAAAAAAAACTAACCCACAAAAACAACTTTTTAGTAAACTCCCTTTCTTATTTACTAGTTGAAACATTTTTTTTCGCTTAACCTACGCGTTGGGCTTAACAAGTTGTATGAAAAAACCATTCAAAATGTGTAAAATCCAAAATTGTACTATAATTATTATTATTTTTTAACGAAAATTTGATAGATCTTCTTGATCGTCGCCACGAGTCTGCTTGCAAAGTTTCAGCTCGATTGGATCACGGGAAAGGGGTTTAAAATGGATCCAAAGTTTTTTCGTCAGACAAGAAGACAAGCAGACGAGTTAATATAATGGGAGTAAAAATAGAAATGCGAATAATTAATAGAAATAAAGACTGTATGAAGCCTCTACTTCTACATATAGAAAGATCTCAGTTGAGGTGGCTTGAACCTTGCGAATGCCAGAAGAACAACTATTAAGATGTATGTATTGGAATAAGTAGATGAGTTTGTGTACTTGGGAAGTATGTTGGATAGAAGAGGGAATGATGAAAAAGACATCGAGAGGAGAGTGACTGCGGGGAATCGTGTGAACGGTGCTTTGAATGCAATAGTTTCTAATAGAAAAATGTCTACCGAGGCAAAACTAGCGGTGTATAATGGAATTCTGGTACCAACACATCAGTGTTGGTATCAGAAAGATGTGATGAAGCCTGGAGCCGGCAGAAGAGGAACGAAAGTAGATTGAATGCAGTGGAAATGAGATCCCTCAGACGTATGTGTGGCAAATCCATTAATAATAGAGTAAAGAATGCAGATACTAGGAATGAATGTAAAGCTGATCTTAGCATAATTAATAGAATTATAAAAGGGTCGCTCAGATGGTTTGGGCATCTTGAGTGAGTGAAAGATATATAATGCAAGTGTTGATGGCGCCAGAAAGAGAGGGCGACCGCGGAAGACGTGGCATAACCAGATTAACCAGATACTGGAAAATGTTCCCGTTAGAAGCCTCAACAACTGGCGAGCTTGCATGCGAAGATGTACGAATGTGGATGAGGCGAGAGTTGTATGTCAGGGTAGAAGAGTGTGGCGCTCTATCTTCTTTGCCTACCCCCACGGGGAAATGGCGTGATAGTAAGTAAGTAAGACGTATCTTCCTGATGGTCAGTGCGTTGCTCCTGATTGACTAGGCCGACAAAAAACATTGTATCAAGGCAGTTTGGGTGACAGTTGATCAATACTTTAAACCGTGGAAAGGGACAAAAATTAATTAATGAATTAACAAATCTAACATAATATTAGGTAACTATTAAATTCCTTCGTTGACATTTCTAAACATTTTTACAAGAACTTTCTAGAATACATTGATCAATCATTGTTTACCTCCTGGCGATACCCCGACAAGGTCCTGAGTCAGATATTTCACCATTGTCGAATACAACAAATCAAGAAATGTGTTCCGCGTCTAATGCAATAATTGTATTGCCCCACTTGCCTTGATTTGCACAGTTTTCACTTGATTTAGTAATTCAAGTAAGGTACTTGTACCTTCAAGTAATCGCTTTTATGTGGACCGTCACAAATTCAAATTGGCGTCAAAAAAGAACGAGCGAAACATCACCAATGGTTGATTCTTGATCCCTGCGGGACATCAGAGTTGACCTGTTGTTTTATGTACTGAGCGGACTTAATTTCAAGCAGATTACTGGGATGGTATGGGAATTAAATACTTTATAAGACAATCTATTTATTTATTTGATAAAATCTTCTTCTAACAAAACCAAAAACAGAATTATGCCGTACCCTACCGCGGTTTGATGCCCTAAATCTGATCTAGTCTAGAAATAAATATATTTAAGCATTTCTATATTTCAAAGCTGTTTGGATTTAACGTAAACCATTTAATATGTTCATTGGCCTGATTGGTTAATCTAATCCTTCTGCCCTGTACTGTCTAATCCTTCTGACACCAGGACTCTTCGTCTCAGGAGCATTAACCTTCCAGGGAACAATTTAACATACCTACGTACGTACCAACTCCTCAAGAATAGGTAGGATAGACCCCAACACTTAGGCCCGGTTGTTTCAAGTTCGATCAAAGTAAGCGGTCGATAAAAGCATGGATTTTTACGAAAACGGATCGTCTGATTGGTGGAGAACGTAAAATTTCAGTTTAAACTCTACGCTTACTTTGATCGAATTTGAAACAACCGGGCCTTAAACAGCAACATTGGACGCAAGGATATTTTTGATTGATATAACATCTTAATAATATTCTACAAAAAATTTATTTTTTACTCTTATTACACTTATTTTTTTACTTTTTTTTAATCTTCAAAACAAGGGCAATCTTGGGTGAAATCGCTTACATTACATTGTGTAAAATTATCACTTAAGCCAGCCATATGATAGATCGTAAGCTCTATAAACAGCCAAAGACTTCCTTAACCATATAAATAGACCTATTTAACCATATATAAATAGACCTATTTAACCATATAAATAGACCTATTTAACCATATAAATAGCTTAGTCTATGTGAGACGTCTATAATTGTGGGGTATAAAAGCAAAGACAGCAATATGTACAAAAAAAAAATTCAGTCATCGAGGATTATCTACTAATTTATAATGTACTGAATAGATACATAAAATGTAGTATTCTTTATATTTTAAATTAATAATCCTCGGTGATTGCATTAAAAAAAATTTGATATTGCTGCTTTTATACCCTGCAATTGATCTTAATGGTCACAAGAATCTTCACATTTGACGTATTAATCCCTGTACCTACGCAATATGCAAACCTATCATTAGAGGAAGTAGATGGAGACTAAAAATGTTCAGCGCTAGTTCTTGCCGACCTTGTAAACTTCCTTCCAAGTGGGCTTAATGTGTTTGGTACCTACTTAATACTATAAATATTGGCTTCACCAACGGGCAACCTGGTGCGTTTACCGTTACGTATTGGAGAAAAAGTGAACGTGGATAATAGCCAATCACGCCAAGGTTGTTGTGATTGGGACAGTCACAACATGCGACACTTTGCTGAACCAGACTGGCCCTAAGTTGGCGTGGCTCTCTGATGGCGTGTATCGCACTTCCGATGTTTTTACTCCCTTTATACTAACTCGCGGCGTCTGCTTGGCTTCTTGTCTGACGAAAAAACTTTGGATCCATTTAAACCCCTTTCCCGTGATCCAATCGAGCTGAACTTTGCAAGCAGACTCGTGGCGACGATCAAGAAGATCTATCAAATTTTCGTTAAAAAAAAATTAATACATTTTTGGATTTTTCTAATTCTGAATGGTTTTTTCACACAACTTATTAAGTTGTATGAAAATATTTCAAACGCGAAACCTGATTATAGTATAATTTTGGATTTTTGTAAATTTTTTATTACTCCCTTTCGTAGCGTCGCCCGGCCGAAGCCCAACGCGTAGGTTAAGCGAAAAAAAATGTTTCAACTAGTAAATGAAAAAGGGAGTATAATAAAAACTTGATTTTTATGGGTTACTTTTTTACTACTCCATTTTAAGGCCCTCTTTAATTATAGAGCAGGAGCCAGCGACCGCCAGACTTAAATTATAGTATCAAACCTGAAATGTACACCACAAGAGACAGGAAAGTTTGGATATTATGACATTTGAGTTCGGGGGATTTAGGCAGATAACAGGTAATACATAATAACAAAAAAATGTGTCCGATGACCGATTACTTCGTTCTCCCTTATTCGAATCATGCGTTTTGTTTGTACAAAATGACACAAACTGTCGGAGACAGTCATCAACCTCTTTACTGTTGTATATAGGTTAATTTTGAAGAATGATGAACCATGTATCTTGAGCTCTATGTCTTTAGCATTTCTCATCCATCAGTTGCTTACCGTATTTCTGATGTCCGCGCCTAACAGTGAATGTTGTTCAATCATTATGTATTGTCCTGCCTCAACAACTCACTGAACTCACTGAACACCGGAAGATTCTCCCGGTCGGGTCTTATCTCACCTCACATACATCAACCAACCCGTCAAAATGGTAAGACTTGTTCAAACAAAAGAAATCCCTCTGCCATCTGTGTGACGCCACGGCGGTTACATTTATTCAAATAAAATTATCCGGCAACAGATGCTAATCTCTTGAAATTGTAAATGTAAAAGTCTCCCACAATTAGCCATTCAAATTCTTAATTAATTAAAATGAATCAACAATTGGATTATCCGAATCACATAACGTTCTTTTCACCCAATAGACGTTATTCAATACTTACAGAATGTTTGAAAAAGAAACGAAAGTTATCGTACATTCGGTGAAATTGGGCGATGAACTCGTGAGAATCAACACTTTGACCAAAATGTCTAATGTGTAACGTGAATCTTTTTCACGACGTAATAGATTTGACAGGTCGTTAAGTAATACATCTTTCAAATTACGAGATGAAAGTGTTTGAGAAAATATGTTGCCATCTAAAAATTAATCGATGTTTTATTCAAATACTCGGCCAGCACTTTTGAACACGTTCAAGCTCTACAAAGCGATAAAAATTAACAGTAATATTAATCATCCGAAGAAGTTAATAAGGTAATGACTTGAAGCTTGAGTTGTATGTCTACAAAATAATGCTATAATTAAGCTTGATGGAGAAAGTTACGAACGAAAAATGTTTCAAAACGATAAAACCAAACAGACATGTAAGAGGCGGCAGATTTTGCACCTGGGGTTGCATAGTCAAGACAAGAGAGAAAGATTGCTGGAAATTAGAACCTTAGAAGAACAAAAATACCAAGGCTATAGAGGATGGAGCTTGATGGAGAAAGTTACGAACGAAGAATGTTTTTAAAACTATAAAAATCAAACAGACATGTGAGACAGGTTTTGCACCTGAGGTTACATAGTCAAAAATATTGCTGGAAATCAGAGCCTTAGAACAAGAAAAATACCAATGGTTGTTCCAGTCTTCTACTGTAGAGCTTTTCAGGGTGGTAAACAATGTAATGATGGCCTACGACCTTAAAGAGTGTAAAACCTACAATCACAATATCATACATAAATTAATATTTGCCGCAAATAGCGTTGGAAAGGGCTGTGCTTGGAATATCTCTGAGAGATCTGATACTAAGCGTACAAACTCACCAGAGAAACGAGGTAACAGATGATATTAAAGAGTTAAGATTGTTATTACGGTCGTTAGACATATTTAACTGTAATTTCTGATATTTTATACGCACCGTATCAACAGAACCGTACCTTATACCCAGATTAGTTAGGGAATCCATTGAAATATACAAACATCCCAATTTCAATAGAGATGACATTTATCAAGTATTTGGCGCCCTGTTCTAACGACACTGATTCAACCCTCGAGAGAAGTCGCAGTAAAATTCGCCGACGTAACTAGTACATATTGCACACTGGCGATCTCTATTGTAGAAGAAGAGAACACTCCACAACAAAGTGCATACAATTTACGCCCTAGAAAGCAGCACCTATAATCAGTCCGACCTCCACCTCCGCGAGTAAAGGTCATCCTCCTGATGACGTTGGAATGCATCCAACGAAAATATGCGTATAAAATATCCGAAATTACAGTTAAATATGTAACAGATGTTGCCTAAAAATCTGCAACCCAAGTCTAAAAGATGATGAAAGGTAGGTAAAAGTCTTGAAAGGGTGGCCTCGTACTACCGGAACGACACCAGAAAGGCTGCAAGCAACAGATGGATGAGAAGATCTAAGGATGAGAAAGAATTGGCGACCCTTCGGGAACGCCTGTATCCAGCAGTGGGGAGACACAGACTGATGATTATACTTCCTCTCCAGTCCGTTCTCTCGTTATCCCTCATGCCTCACGAGGATCATGAACCCTGGTAACTATGACTTGTTTGAAGTTAAAATCCTTGAAGTTTCTCTTCCACCTCCTTGCAGTCCTCAATTCGGAAAGCCCTTTCAATAGGATAACCAACAGCGTTTTTGGACTGATCGATCCTGCATGTTTGAGGTAGCCATCATCCTTTGTGATATTACTTCTACCGGTTTTTCAAGTTATCTGTCTTGACTGCAGACAATATGTGAGAAAATATTGGATGCGTCTCAGACATTCTAACATGGATCTAGGGGATGATAGACGTACGACTTTTACGTCTTTCTTTCTTTTTTAATTTTCATCTAAAATAATAGTCTTCATCTAAAATAATTCTTCGGCGGTCTCTCGCTACGATGATGACGTCTGCCCTGTTGCATCGGTCATATGATCGAGCGTGGCTGAGAATCCCTATTCTCGAAATCCTTCCGCAAGTTTTGGCCGTGCATCCGCTGGAAAGAGGGGTTCTGAAGGATGAAATTGCATCAGTCCTATTCCTTTCGCTTATTTCCCCAGTGCAATGTACTTTTTGACGACATTGTGCCCGGTAATCGGTTTCACTATAGTATCAAATGAAAGAAGTATATGTAAATTTAGTAAACTTCGGATACATTTTTCGCAATGAGAAATTCAGAGTGCAGTAAAGATATAGGTTATCTTGATTACATAACCTCAGAAAGTCGTTGAATATCCAAAATGCTGCTGATTATGTCCACCGTGCACCAGTTAAATCAACGTAGGTACGTCATCAAGCTTCGAAAAATATGCACGTGCAGAAGAAACCTGTAGTATGCTGTTGGCGTTCTGTTTCGAGGCAAAAAGGCCTATCTTTTGAAGCTCTACAGGCGTAAATTACCTCAGTGTGTATCGGTCATGTGCGCGGGCCGACATGGGGCGTGTGAACGAGAAGTCCGGAAGCTTGCTCAGTTTGACAGCCAGGCAGTCGCGGAACAACCATTATATAATATCGTGATAATATTAATGTATTGTACTGTACCTACATAAAGTAATGTAATGTACACATAATACTCGCAACGAGGGACCTCCGAAGAAGAAGAGTAATGTAATAAATATGTGATAACGTAAATTAATGTGGTAACATCAGAGTAACTTCCCGGAAATCCCTGTATCACTGTACCAAATATAAACTCTACACCAGATATTGCTTTAAAGGTTGGTCTTTTATCGATTCACTTTCAGGGTGTATTTGAAGTCTTTTTTATACTTCCATGCTTTGCCTGAGATATTCATCTTGCAATAAAGTGAATTCAGACGCAACCATTTTAGTTCTTGAATGTATATTATTTTCTTTCACTGTCTTATTGTTTAAGCACTTGATACCTGATCGTTGTCGGTGTTTTAATCTGTCTGCTTTTTCCCACGTATAAAGCAGACATCAAAAATTATTCTCGAAACAGGTAAACTCGAAGTTAATAAAGAACATTTTTAATCGCAGTGACAAGCTGTTTATGTTTGCGGAGATACAATTTTACTCCCACGCCATTAAAGCTGAGAAGAAATGTGATAGATCGTCAGAGATTGCAAAAAATAATGCTGAATAATAATAAAGTTTCAGATTAAACTGCTAAAATTGGTGTACAAAGGTTAACATTATTAGAAATTTTCTTTTAAAATGTAATTTTGTGTATTGTCAGGATTTTTTTGCTATTACTGTTATCAGATGAATTTTATTTAATCGAAGCAGTAAGCCTTTTGTATTCTGATAACATTGTGCTTCTGCAAAACTGCTGAAGAACTGCAAGATTGGATAAGAGTTGATAAGAGCATTTGGAACATCAAAACTTCTTATAAGTATGTCAAAAATCGAGCACTTATAGCATAGCATCTATTATAACATCTATAATATATTTTGACAATCATTGCCGTTACAACATCCAAGTTTTTTGTTTATTATTAGTGATTCGGTTCTTTTAATAATATATTATATTATGTTCTGCTACTTCTGCTGGACATAGTATGATATATAAGGAAAGGTGAAAAACAAACCTTTAACGGAATCTGCTGTATTGTGTGTGGTGTACAATTTCCACAAGATAGTAACGTCGTACCTGTAACAAAAAAGAAAGAAATTACAATTCGTAGGTATATATTTTCTGCGATGATGTTTTAGCATATAGCTGGACCAAAGAGGGTGCCATGTATGGATCTTTTGAACAATGCCTGATGATGAAAATGACCTAGCGCTTAAATATTGTAAACTAAGTATGTAAGTTAACCTTTATTGTGTTCCGCCAGAAATGATAGTAGTATTTCTAGCGCCAGCGCAGCGTTGTAAATTTAGTTAAGACACAGACCGCTTTATGGTAGCCCTCTGTCGGCTCATTCTGCATTTGGATAAAATATTTTTTAGAATTTTTCTGATTGTGTATTTTTTGATTAGTTAAATTAGATGTTACAGTGATAGACCAGTTTCCATTATTTTTAAATAATTCAATATCGAAATATAGGTATTGCGATTTTTAAACAAAAATATTGTCACTTGTCGTGGCTAGGGAGGAATGAATGAAAACACTTGAAATTAATTGGCGATTTTTCAATTAATTATTAATTAATTATCCAATGTACAAAGTCACTTAACACGGACTCAACGCTATTCTTTTATCTACACTATTCCGCAATATATCAATCGTAGATTAAAACTTTACTATCGCCGAGTGACACTTATTTATCGCACTTAGAATATTCAATTCTCGTACATAGAAGTCACACTAGTTTATTTTGCCACTTAGATACTTCGTTCGATTATTTCGCTTCGATTACCTCGCGACTGGCCACCCGAAGTCGCATGAACGAGCTGTCAAAACACAATAACTCGTGCCGCGGCTAAGTTCCGTTTTATTTTAGTGTTTAAGAGAAGATTCTCATCGCTTCTCGGTTGTTCCAGTGGTTTGTAGACGTTTGCCGAAGGTTATAGATAATTGCAGACCGTTTTAAATCCTGTCACGATAGTGTTGTGACATATTACAGGGGATTCGGATAATGCTCTAATCTTTCTGCGTGCCATTCCGTGACAATATTTTTTACAAAACATATTTTTGGTAGTATCTGTTGTGCTGGTAGCTATAAATGCATGTCAGTGAGACTGTTTTTATTTTTTCAACGTTTTCAACATGGCGAGCCAGGCGCCTATTCATATACACTAACACGATATTTTGTTTGTTTAAGCTACTTTGTTTAAGCATGCAATTACCTATGCAAAAAGGATGATACCTATGTATAGGTAATTTTTATAGTTCTGTCATATATGGGGTGTACCGGTGTTAGCACATAATACAAAGAAATTTGAACCATAATATTTTTGCAAGGTTTTACTAATTTTGTTTGACTATCTATCAAAGCGAAAAAATTTTTAACCATCGATATACGTTGATACCATAAAAATCCTTACATTTTATATAAGATTACTTATAAATGTTGAAAAAATGCAATCTTTAAAACCAATACTCATAATTTAAACAGGAATCTACTAAAATATTATACAGTGCTATGTTACACTTTATATATGCACGACAGGATTAAAACTATGTTCTACTTTCATTCACACGCTTGTTATATATTTTGAGAAAAATTATGGTTACTACATGCCAATATTACGTTAACGTTCTGTAAGTTGTTTGTAATTTTAATTACAGCTTACATAACAATATTGCAGCAGATTATATCTAAATATCTAAGACCACAAAATGCATTCCACTCCTAAGCAAATAATAAATCAGAGCTACTGACAAGTAAAACAAGATTAATTAATCTGAATGAAGATAGTTTGCAGTGGTGACCAGAAAAGGACGTTGCATATTCCGTTCAGCGGATCCCACCACGGCAAGCTCTATCTGCAGTGATAAGCAAAAGATCTACGTGTAAATGTTGGGATAACAATGAGCCTTTGGC
Source organism: Agrypnia vestita (assembly GCA_016648135.1). Lineage (NCBI taxonomy): Eukaryota > Metazoa > Arthropoda > Insecta > Trichoptera > Phryganeidae > Agrypnia > Agrypnia vestita. Next base: position 2,748 of record JADDOH010013619.1, on the reverse strand, counting down.
CTGCCCACACTTATATCCAAAGTTTCAACTTAGTCCCTTTTAGCCCAGGGCCTTTTAGCTCCTCTGCTACAACCCTTTTTCACTAGCATGGATGTTTTCATAGCTCTTTAGACCACGATAAGTATAGTTATCAAGTGTACATGTTTCGTACCCGAATGACAAGACAGGTAATACATATTACTGGCTTTTGAAAGCAAGGGCTTTCTTACTAATCATCTTGGGATGTTTGATTTCTAATTGGATATTGACAATAAAATTATTTCTTGTCTATCTTGTTTAAGATACAATGATATCGAAAGTGGTTAACCTCAATTCAATCAAATAATTCGTAAAAAATGTGTCATTTATATTATTGTGTTAGTTATATACAGGGTTATTTGTAAAACATTAATAACCTCGCAGGACTATATTCCTGCCTTGATTATGAGTCGAAAATATTCAAGCAGCCATGACCTAATATCAATATTAATGGAGATATGCGACATCATGCATTTTCTTTTCAATATTTCTGACTTATTTTGTGTCAAGCGTTAGACTATCATTACAGTAACTTATACTGATTACGAAAAATTCATTCCTTTCAATATAATTTAAATAAAATGATAAAAACCCTAAAAAATTTCCAATTGGAATGTTTTCCAATTAGAATCCGAAGGTTTTTATTTGACTTGTATTTAAGGAAATGAATTTTTCATATTCGATGTAAGTAACTGCAATGATAGTTCAACGTTTTACAAAAAATAAGTCAGAAATATTGAAAAAAACATGCAAACTTTGATGTCGCATATCTCCATAACTATCGGTATTAGGTCATGGTTGCTTGAACATTTTCGACTCATAATCAAGGCAGGAATGTAGTCCTGCGAGGTTATTAATTTTTTCCAAATAACCCTGTATATACAACACACGACATACACACCCTGATTTCGACACAGTACTCTTGACCCACCTTGACTTTGGTACGGTATTACTTAACCTACACATCAGCACATACTCATCACATCAACCTCGATGATGGACCCCGCAATGGGATCCGAAACGTCGGCCAGAGAGGTCACATATTCGCGGCAGAGTATCCCAGAAAACAGTACATAGGAGACGTATAAACAGCATTTAAATCTAAAAGCTTTCATGAACAATCCCCATCAATTGAAGAAAAATACAGTATAAAGTACCTTGGAAATATGATAGACTATAAGCTCAAATGGAAAAACCACATAATTAATGGTTTTTGTGTGTAGTTTGTGGAACTCCATGTTTATTTTAAATGAAATTTAAAATAAATTAAATTTTAATAAATATTATTATTATGTTCTGCAGGTTAAGTATTATTTTAAATATAAGAGCTGTTTCTGCTTGTTACTGTGACTTTTTGATAATGGCCTTAATAATAATATTTATTAAAATTAATTTTATTTTAAATTTCATTAAAAATAAACATGGAGTTCTACAAACCACACAAAAAAACCATTAATAAGATTAATTATGTAGCCTTTCCATTTGAGCTTATAGTCTATTATATTTTCAAGATATTATTAGATGGGTAGGAGCATACAAAACATCAATTTCACATTAGAAATTACTAAAAAATGATAATAAAAATAATTCTGATCTAATAATAAATCTACGAGATTGAGAGATAAACTTTATATTCAATTTTTTTCATTTTCTGTAATCCAAAATTATTATAGTGATCTAGATTTTAACTTCTTTAACAATCTTCCTCCAGCAATCAGAAAAATAACAGATCAGAAAAAATATATATTAATAATATTAAAAAAACATATACCTAGGTATATCTATTAAGGTACCGATACACATGCTTATTAGTGGCATGCTCATAAATCAACCGGCGGTGTCACGTGCCACTAATACGCATGTGTATAAGTAGTTTTAGACGTAAAATGATTATGAGATATTTAGAAAGTCTGTTCATACTAAGCCTGCCTCTTTCACTGCGATATTAATGTTAACGAAAACTAAAAAAAAATTCACAACTATCTTACTAAATGCAGGGTGTAACAGAGCTAGTCCACAATACTTTAGTGCATCCATTATTATATAGCATATATGTGGAGTATAATAACAAAGGCAGCAATATTCAAAAAATTTAAAAAATGTTTTGAATGCAGTCACCTAATTTATAATGCACTGAATTCTAGATTTTATATACCTGTCTGTCCCATCCAAAATCATGTTTCCTGTAAAATTTAGCGCTTGTTCAGACACAGCGGGAACCGTGCCGATTCAGAATCGCATGAGATCCGTGCGGGTCTCATTTACCTAGGTTTGTATGTGATCGTTCACACACAACCGTGCGTTTAGTCAACCGCTGCGGTGCCCGCAACCCAACCGCTAGAAAATAGACCCGCACGGCGCCCGCACGATCCTATTACTATGGGGCCTTACGAGAGCGTTCAGTCGCGTTGCGGGAACCGCACGGTTCCATGTCACAACAGGAGCACGCGTGGATTATATTCTCTTTTCTATGGTTATGGATCGCTTTGACACTGAATTTTTTATTGATGAAGTGGAGAAAAGACCTGTAATATGGGAGAAAAGACCTGTAATAGTGTGAGGATTACTCAAATATGCCAAGAACCAAGCTTGGCAGGAGTTGGTGGAGATATTTGGAAATGGTGGAAAAAAGAGTATTTTAGAGAAGTAGGTATTTATTCACCAAAAATGAACTGACAGAATGATATTTATGTGTCTTGCCATGGAACACGGCTGTCGTTAACAAAGTAA
>JADDOH010013618.1:0-48911 GCA_016648135.1 Agrypnia vestita | reverse complement strand
ACATTTCTTCAGTGAATTTTCAAAATGGCTACGCGAAACAAAGACAGTGAAATAAAAAACAAGATACGGATTTTACAAGCTAAAAAACAAAGTTTATTTTCAATGTTGCAATCCTTACATGACTTAAGTAAACAAGTAGATGAAGAAATAAAACGAGATCTATTTCTCATACGCATACAGTCATTGGAAAATACTAGAAGAGAATACACTGAAGTAACGGACCAGTTAAATATAACGATACTAAGCTGTGATTCTACATATGAACCCGATTTCAAAGATCTCTGCGCGTTCGACGAATTATATTGTCCGATAAAAGCGATACAAGTAGGGCTTACAAAATTAGAAAATCAAAAACCGCTAATAAATAATTACGAAAAAATAAATAGCAAGCTTCCGGCATTAGAATTAAAAAGTTTCGATGGTAATCCAAACCAATGGGTTTTATTTTACGAAAATTTTAATTCGCTAATTCATAAGAATCCGCATCTGTCAAACGCGGAAAAGGTACAATACCTTGTCGGAAAACTTACTGGTAAGGCTTCATTGGTATGTGCAGGTGTCCCGCCTATTGCAGCTAATTATGAGATTCTCTGGAAATCGCTAAAAAATAAGTATCAAGATAAACTTACTCTCGCCACGTTATACCTAGAACAAATTTTAAATTTCAGGGGTAGTCAAACTCCCTCGCAAAACGCATTAGACACGTTCTTAGAAAAATTCTATTCCGCATTTTCCGCATTGAAACAACTTCAATTAGATGATCTATCTGACTTTACGTTTACACATATCGCGTTATCCAAATTGGATAAAGAAACTGTAACACTTTTTGAACAAGCAAAACGCCATGAAAATATACCGACATTTGAGTCATTGATTACCTTTGTGAAGGAACAAAACCGAATATACACGATTCGTAACGCAGGGTCTTTACAAACTAACACTTCAAATTATAATAAATCTTCTACTTCGCAAGTTAATAAAAATTATAATAAAAGGCAAAATTATTCTGCGCAATCATTCGTTGTCAATAACAGCTTTCCTAAGTGTCCTTTTTGTAAAAACGATAATCCTCATCCACTTTATAAATGCGATAAGTTTCTTCTTTTAAATTCTCATCATAGAAATGATTTCGTGAAAAATAATAATTTATGTTTTAATTGTTTGGGCTTTCATAGTGTGAAAAAATGTAAATCGCAAAATAGATGCGCCATCTGCCAGCGAATGCATCACACTAAACTTCACATAGAGTCTTCGATGGCAAATACACGCTTATCGTCTAATGATAATACGTCGCTTAACCGCGCGCAAACATCATCACCCGCCCCACAATCACAAACGGCAAACGCAGCTGTCGCTTCCAATTTTCCACTCTCTATGCATAGCAATGTAACGTATAACCAGACGCGTCCAAGCTCTTCTAATTCGATTACTCTGTTACCTACTGCGGTAATATATGCTTTAAACGATTCCGGCAAAAGATTAAAAATCAGAGCATTGTTAGACAGTGGTTCTACAAGTCATTTTATTACAAAAAAATGTTGTGATCGCCTTAACCTGAATATTTTAAATTCTCCAGCAACCGTCAGAGGCATAGGGAACTCTGAAAAGCCAGTATTTGGCCTCGCTGATTTGACAATCTATTCGCGCTTTGATGCACACTGCAGATTCAAAATAAACGCACGTGTAATCAGCACAATATCGGATAAAGTTCCAAACGCTTATGTGAACATTCACAAACTACAACATTTGCACGGCCTACCCTTAGCTGACGAAAAATTCCATACGCCCGCGGATATTGGTCTTTTAATAGGCAATGAACTATTTCCTTTCTTGCTGGGAAACCAAAAGGTGATGTCATCCGACTCAAATGCAGTCGGGATACAAACCTCGTTTGGCTATGTCATCATGGGAAAAGCAGACTGTGTCGTGCAACCGATTGAACGCGCCCTACACGCAATAGTTGACGAACCTTCTTTAGAAAATTTAACGCAACGCTTTTGGGAATTGGAAAATGTACCGATTAGAAAACATTTAAGTCCTGATGACGCAGCTTGCGAACGAATATTCACCGAAACTTTCACACGCGATGCGACGGGACGTTATACTGTAGCATTACCATTTAAATGCGAACCAACGGAAATTGGTCGTACAGACACAATTGCTAAAATACGCTTTCTTCAATTGGAAAAACGGTTAGATTCTATTCCTGAACTACGCAAGAATTACAATGAAACCATTAAAGATTATATTGACACGGGTTATATCAATGCGATTGATAACCTCGCACCCGGTCCATGCTATTATATGCCACATCATGCTGTTTATCGCCCGGAAAAATTAACTTCCCGCACGCGAATAGTCGTAAACGCTAGCTGTGAGTCAAGTTCGACTAAATCACTTAATGATCTGCTATATATTGGGTCAAATCTGCAAGTTAGCATTTTTGAGTTACTAACGAATCTTAGGCTCTTCCCGATTGCGTTCTCAGCAGACATCGAGAAGATGTATTTCCAAGTTAAATTGAAACCAGAACATCACCGATTTCAGCGTATATTATTCAGATTCCATCCTAGCGACCCGATCCAAACTTACGAGTTTAATCGCGTTTGCTTTGGGATTTCGAGTTCGCCATATCTGGCAATGCGCGTCATAAGGCAACTAGCAGCAGATGAACGCTCTCGCTGGCCCGCAGCTGCATGGGCAGCCAAAAAACACTTTTACATGGATGACTACGTTTCTTCTGTCGATACGGTTGACAACGCTTACCAACTTCATAGCGATCTAGTCCAGTTATTCAAATCTGGTGGTTTCCACCTAGGTAAATGGGTCTCAAACAGTACCGAATTAATGGAAAAAATTCCCGCTGATCTCAAATTGCCGAAGCTCGTTCAATTTGATGAAGAGGCTTATACACAAATCGTAGGTCTCCGATGGAATCCTACCGATGACGCATTCCTATTCAAGATTAACGCCGATGTGTGTCAATCGGATAGATGCACCAAGCGCATAATTCTCTCCACAACTGCTAGACTCTTCGACCCTCTTTCTTTGTTAGGTCCAGTTACCACGTTATTAAAATTATTAGTTCAAGAGTGTTGGAAGCAAAATCTTGAGTGGGACGAAAATGCTCCAGCTTACATTGAAAGTCAGTGGCAACAGTTCAAGTCAGAACTTCATTTACTCGAAAAGTTAAAAATACCCCGTCACGTAGGTATTTCGCAGTCTTACTCAAACGTAGCACTCGTCGGTTTTGCCGATGCGAGTGAGAAGTGTTATGGCGCAGTGCTATACATTCGAGTAAACAACAAGGAAGATGAAGCACAAGTCAGACTCTTATGCGCAAAGTCTAGAGTGGCTTCACCAAAATGTGTATCTCTTGCAAGGTTAGAACTCTGTGCGGCGCTTCTGCTTTCAAACCTAATAGCATGCGTACGAGATATCATTTGCGAACGCGTTCAGTTAAATAAAATCTTGGCATTTACAGACTCCACAGTTACTCTCTCGTGGATACGCTCCGCTCCTTATAAGTTTAAAACATTCGTTGCAAATCGAATCGCTGCCATAAATGAGAACCTATCGGCTGAACATTGGTTCCACGTGCCAGGTGTTCAAAATCCTGCGGATATAATATCCCGACCTGTTATGCCAAGTCAACTAATTGATAACAATTTTTATTACCACGGTCCCTCATGGCTTACCCGGCCGATGCAAGAGTGGCCTATACAATTCTCTGTTGCTGCTACAAGCTCAAACGAGGAGCTCCCCGAGTCAAAGACCGTGTCACTTCTTGTGCCGTCTAATAGTGACGTGCAAGATAACGCTATATACAAATTGGCACAACGAATGTCAAGTTATCTAAAATTCTTACGCGCTTCGGTATATGTCCTACGCTTTTCAAACATCTTGAAAACACGCGGTTTTATTTCTGCAAACGATTTAGAACTAACAGAGAATTTCATAATTAAATGCATACAACGCCATCATTCCCTGAATATAGACTCTATAGCTTTACGCAAGTTGAACGCATACTTAGATGATGTTAAATTCATTCGCGTTGGTGGTCGACTTAACCAATCACAACTTAGTTCTACACAAAAGCATCCAATCGTTTTGCCTGCAAAAGACCACATTGTTCACTTAATTGCTGATTATTATCATACTAAAAATCTACACGCTGGAGCAAGTCTATTATTAGCCTTGCTGAGACAAAACTTCTGGATCCTTTCCGCACGCAACATGATTCGAAAACGCGTTAAAAATCTTGTTATTTTTTAACCTATCTTTAGTTCGCTAAACGCCATATTTTTTATTTATTTTCTTTCTTACACTACGCTAAAACGCTACGCTGAAACACTACGTTAAAACGTTACGCTGAAACGCTACGCTAAAACGCTACGCTGAAACGCTACGATAAAACGCTACGCTAAAACGCTACACTAAAACGCTACGCTAAAACGCTACGCTATTACGCTATGTTAAGTTCATTATTATTCTTATTTTTTTTTTTTTCTTCTTTCTATCACTTGTTAATGAAGGCAAGCCTTCATCCCGGGCGGCATGTTAGCGCCATAAATTAATTTGTGAACTAGGAAAAAGGTATTCCTTCTCTCCCAGTCCCTACCCATTCCCGAAACCAAGCAAGTACTAGAGCCGCTCCACTTTTGAAAATCGAAGCCGCCACAATACGGAAAAACAGCTGCAATCGCAATAGAAAAAAATATCGGAATAGAAAAGTGACCGCATAATTTTCCGCTGTGAACTACCGCAAATTGAATCAAAGATTTAATTCTTGACGCGAGTGTTTTACATTGAAATTAACGTGAAACACCTCGCCGCTAGAAGTTTGGAGATATAGAAGAGGCAAGAGGAGAAACGCAAAATCGAAGGAAGAAAGGTGAGTGCTTGCCTTGTTCCCAATTACCCATCACAATATCTCCCAACCACACTCTTTCTCCTCTATTCTCACCATAAATCTTCTTTGGCGGTCCTCCGTTGTGAGGATGATGTCTGCCATGTTTTAATTTTGTTTCCGAGCGTGGCTGAGGAGCCCTATTCAGGAATCGCACACCTTTCCACAAGCGCATGCATCTGGTGCGTAGTGAGGTTCTGAGAAAAGGGTTTCCTCCTTTCCTTTCCTCTTTCTTCGTTTCTCGTTTGTATCGCAATGGCAGAAAATATTATTATCTTAACAAACATGATCGCGATTATATAACCTTGTACACTTCGTCAATTTCGACGTGACGACGTTTGACAGATGTCTTGACATTTCACAAAAAACTACGCTTACATAAATCGCGCCGTCTATTTTATCTTAAGATATTGCAGCGATATTCTGATTCTGGGAATAGGGAGGTGAACCTGTTATACAGGACCCGAGATTAATATTTATATGATAATATATACAGGTGGCACATCTGAGGCAAGTCAATAAATTGAAATACCTTGGGGTGGAATTTTCTAGTAATGGAAGACAAGATGGTGAAATAGATAGAAGATTCGGAGATGTGGGTAGTATTTTACGTTTTATATATTGTGCGGTGATAAGAAAATCAGATCAAGATTAAACTGACTGTTTTCAAATCTGTGTACAGACTCATATGGATCTGGCATATGACCATCAATCCTATTGGAGCGTGCGATAGTGAATAAGTGCGATAAGTGATAAGAGACGGGCGAATATTTTGAAAAACTTTATAAAATATCACACAGACAAGTGGAAGATTCTCGAGAGACAATTAGTTCAAATTACATAATGATTAAAATTAAGTTGTGTCCGGCGACATTCATGTTCAAATTTCATTTATATTATTTTATTTTTTAACAAACAGACCGTCACAGCTCATTATTGACTCTAATAGATAGTCCTAGAGTGACATTAGAGTCCAAGATATAAAAATTTATGAACATGTTTAATATCGTATGATTACACAATACACTTTTTATGATAAATTAATAATAAATAATGTCTTGATGATAAGATAAATTGTAAATAATATTCAGAACAAAATAAAAACTATCGCAAATCATCAAGTTTTCCATTCGTCTCCCACCGCAAAGATGCTATGACAATATTATAATACAATATTTAATATTATATTTTCTGAAGACTCCTCGAAGAAGCTTCCTTATAAAGACTCTACCCGCATATTAATGGATCCTGTCGATTGTTGCTTGCATGTATTTAATTTTTCTGTACGTGCGCGCATGTGTGCGCAGGCGCCTTTATGTCACATTGGCAGTAACTTTACATGTATGTGACGGCACTTACATAAATATGTCCCCGTGTAATGTTTACACATCCTTTCTCGGGAGGCTTTTATTAGTCCTGTACAATGTTCCCAGGGGGAGACCGTGTTTATAGTTTTTGTGTTGTGTTTAAAATGGAATCTTTACTATAAGTTGTTTCATGAAGAAATGTAATAAATAGTTTCTCATGAAAATGGTATCACATTGATTCGAGACAGTTAAGTGATGATTGAATACAAATAAGTGAAAATAGAAAAGCACGTAAATCTTTTAAAACAGAAATAAATTTAATCAATATATATTATAGATGTCTCACAGAGACGTAACTCTATTTTTATTGGAAAGTAGGTATAGGTAGCTTACGACCTATCGTACGACTGGCTTAAGTGATCACTTTACACAATGTAACGTTCGCCTTTCCCACCCATGATAGAATAATATCATGTCTACTAATTTTTGGAAGTTGTATATGTTTAAATTATACGCCACGTTTCACATATGAGTTGCAACAATCCTCAGCGCGGCCGGCACCCAAGCTTTTTCACTCCCCTTAAATGACCACAGATGTCACTAATGAGACATCTATATTCAATTTTTGGAGTTTGTTAGCAATATCCTTTATCTGTGTAATGAAATTCTTCCGAATTACTAACATTACACTAGGATACACCAGAAATATATTGATTGATTAATGATGTCCCTGTGACGAAATCCAGTACTGTTCTAAAAAATTTGGACATACTCAAAATATTCAGAAATTAATTTCTGTCATCGCATTATTGGGTTATTGTGCTGTGTTTCGTTTTTCAACAACGTTTTTCAACAACAAACAAAAAAAAAAAAAAACAACAACAACAACAAATACGTTTCGGAAACATTCAATCTACTTTGATTTTTTTTTTTTCAAATTACACTTGACACAAGAACTTCATTACTAACGCTGGTCTTGCTTCATTGGCCGTAATAGCATTCAGCACCATTTACGTTATTTCCCGCAGTCACACTCCTCTCGATGTCCTTTTCAGTCTTGTCGTCCCTAGTAAACATACTTCCCAAATACACAAACTCGTTCACTTCAGCATACATTGTTTACCATTAAATCACACTTAGTTATTCAGTAAACAAGATATATTATAGATCTCGTTTATAATATATATTATCTATCGTCTCTAATATCTCTCGTCTACAATACGTCTATCATAGATATGCCTCACAAAGACGAAGCTATTTATATTGGAAAGTAGGTATGGAAGACTTTGGATGTTTATAATGCTTACGACCTATCATGCGGCTGGCTTAAGTGATCTTTTTACACAATGTAACGTTCACCATTTCCACCCATGATAGAATACCATGTCTACTAATTTTTGGAAGTTGTATATATTTAAATTGTACGCCACGTTTCACATATTATGAGTTGCAACAATCATCAGCGCGGCCGGGCACCAAAGCTTTTTCATTCCCTTTAAATGACCACAGATGTCACTAGTGAGATATCTATTTTTTATGATGTGGAATTTTTTAGCAATATCCTTTATATCTGTAATGAGATTCTTCCGAACCGTGAACCGCCAAAATCAAAAGTCTTTATAAATGTAAATTTTACAGGATCTCGGTGTAGTATCAATTTAATAAATTATATTATCTTCATAATTTTTTGGAATTTCCTATAAAAATCTATTTCGATTCGCTTTATCTTTTTGAATAGTTGTGATAATAAAAATTAAAGACTTTATTGGACGGGGGCCGCACAATCAGCGCAAGACAGGGACGAATGGAGGCGCCTTGTCGATGCAATGGGTCCCTGATCCGAATAGAACAAGGGAAAGAAAATGAGAGTGAGATGAGATGTGACTTTTTATTGTACGAGTACCAATGATCATAAAGGCCGATAGCTCTTGAGTGAAAATAGAAGATTTTGGCGGTTCATAGTCGATATATGTTATCCATGTAACACGTTACACTTTGACTTACGCTAACGTCATCTATGGCTGAAATTTATCATCTCCTATGAATCAGTATATAGATGTCGCCGCTCGTAAAGAGATTTTTGACTAGAGTATGTAGATACATTCTTTTTTTTGTGTGTGTATAACACTGGGGGCTAAATACAGTAATTGTGTGTTCTGAACATACTCAAGAAAGAAACTTTTTTAGCTGGTAATGATTAATGATGCAATGAATACGAATTCGAATATTTGTATTCGCCGAAAATCATCACGAATATTAAAAACAAATTATTTTTAACTGAACACAATGCAAATTGCGGTTTGGCTATGCACCGTATATCCGAACACACCTTCGCACTCTATTTTCGGGGAATCCCCTAACATTGAATGAATGGATCTCTTAAGTTCTAAAGTTGTCAATTGTTACTTGTTTCACAGCATAACATGAGTTCTTTCATCTAGTTTCGTTGGGTTATTAATAAGGTTAGGTGCTCAGTTCATGTAATTTTTATTTTGCAATACGTATTGTTCGCTCCATTTTATTTCCGTTGTGTGTATAAGTGTTAAGTCTTAAAAAATAATTCATATTAAATCTTATACCGTGACCTCTCGTAAGCGTGAAAAAAGTGATATTTATTTTCGACCGCTGGGAATGTACAAACGGATAAAGGAAATGTGCTTTTGAACAAATTTTTTTTATTTATTTTTTTACGCCCATTAGATATAGGCTTTTACATAAAGAATATAAAATAAATTTCAAAAAGCACATACATTAAACAATATCTGTATAGCACCAAAACATGAGTATAAAAGTTAAAAATATAAAGTAAAGAGAAGCAATGTGTATAGGCTTTTACATAAAAAATATAACATAAAATCAAATGAATATACATTAAACAATATAAGTTATAAGTAGAAAAATGTAAAGTATCAGGAATAGCACCAAAACATGAGTATAAAAATTAAAAATATAAAGTAAAGAGCAGCAATGTGTATAGGCTTTTACCAAAAAAATATAACATAAAATTAAAAAGAACATACCTCTTAGTAAAAAATATCTCTTAGTAAAAAAAGAACAGTGATGTTTTATTTATTACCTTGTTGAATTATTCGTATTCGCCGAATAGTAGGCTTGATATTCGTATTCGTGAAAGTAGTATTCGTTGCATCTAGTAATGATACATCGACATGCACACTAGTGCGAATAATCTTACGTTTGCAAACGACTAATGAACACGCAGTATTCAGATCCGTATGTGCGAACTCACCCCAGGAGTATTTTGCGTCATATGTCTACTATGCAAATAATTGTCCCCATTCAAATAAGCAGTTGTCTCATCGCGGGAACGTGGCATTTGTCTAAGTCGCGCATTTCTTGAAATATCAAATATTTGAGATTGCGTCAAGATGTTTGTCTGTTGACATTTGCATCGTGCATTTTTTTTTCTGTTGACACTACGGCTAAAGCAACACTGCAGCGGACCCGTGACAGGGATGCCACAAAAAAAATTCCTGCGATGCAACATTCCTAATTTGATATATAGGGTGTCTCATAGATAGAAGTAAAAACTTTACAGATGGATTCCTGCCTGATAATGAGTCGAAAATGTTGTAGCAATTATGACCAATGGTTATGGAGATTTGCAATATCAAAGTTTGCATTTTTTTTTTCAATATTTGTGATTTATTTTTTTGCAAAAAGTTGAACGATCATTACAGTAACGTAATATATCGATTATGAAAAATTCTAATAAAATAATAAAAACCTTGCAAAAAAACTATTTTTTTCAAGGTTTTTATCACTTATTTTATTTTTTATCGGAAATAATTACACTTCATCGAGTATTTTACGATACTCTGGACATTTTAAAGTGAATTGGAAAGTACTGGTAGTGTCTGGAATATATCGAAAATCAAAAAATTCCACAGAAGCGAAGACTAGTACAGCTCTTCATATATCAAATTGTTTCATTTTTTAGTGCTCCTCCACCTAAATTAATAGTGGAAGTGAATTATTCATGATGTCAATCAAAATTAAATGCCCACTTGGATAAACCACCAGCAGTAAGACCTTAAAATTCTATCAAACGTAATAATTTCGCTGTGTGTTATGTCCGTAATTTCGTTCGAATTCACGACTAAAAAAAAACTAACCCATAAAAACCAAGTTTTTATTATACTCCCTTTCTCATTTACTAGTTGAAACTGGTTTGGCGCTTACCCCACGCTTTGGGCTTAAGTCGGACGACGCTACGAAAGGGAGTTATAAATAATTTCGAAAAATCTAAAATTGTATTATAATTATTTATTTTTTTAAACGAAAATTTGTTAAATCATTTTTATCATCGCCACGAGTCAGCCTGCAAAGTTTCAGCTCGATTGGATCACGGGAAAAGGGTTAAAAATCGATCTAAAGTTTTTTCGACAGACAAGCAAGCAGACGCTACGAGTTAAAAGAAAGGGAGTAAAAAACTATCCCATAAAAACCAAGTTTTTATTTTACTCCCTTCCTTTGTAAATTAAGTTTACCATCATGTAATAAAAATGAAACATGTCTAGACAAATATCTATGTCAAAAATCTCTAAAAATACCTCTTTATTATTTGATTTCTTCCCAAAAAACCGAAGTTTGCTGTCATCTGTGAACCAATTGTCATAAATTTTCGAAATTCGTGGTGAAGTACCTATATATCTACCGACGGAGTAATTCAAATTTTAAATACTCCGTGACGTTATCGGGCCGCTGGCGCCTTTGGTAGTAATCAAACTTTTGTAATGATTCCAATTTGAAAAAAACTTTAAAATTTCTAATAATCCAAAATTATACTATAATTATTATTATTTTTTAACGAAAATTTGATAGATCTTCTTGATCGACGCCACGAGTCGCTTGCAAAGTTTCAGCTCGATTGGATCACGGGAAAAGGGTCAAAAATCGATCCACAGTTTTTTCGACGGCCAGCAAACCAGAACCGGCCACTCAACGCATGTTTCTACGGCCGCCTCTCGATGGACCGCCAAAAAGATGCTAAAAACATACACTAGGGCTTAGGGCAAAGACGCGAACCAATGTTCCTTCATTTTTGACGGGTCGCAGTTTAAGTATTAATAGTGTTTGAACACGGATTATGGGTTTGGACAAGTTATTGAGAGATGGATGGGATCAAGATTTATAGAAAGGTCAATGGGTAGTGGAGAAGGGAAACCCGCTCTTACCTTGTCTTCATCCGGATCCAGGTAGAAGTTGACACAACACTTAGGTTCCTCCCTTATCAGAAGGGCGGTAGGTCTCACTAATATTCTTAGGGCAATTCATTCGTTATCAGAAGGTCTTGTGCGATAAAACGCGAAAAAAAGCACACAAAGCGAAGCAGTCAAGGTAGCAATGTTACAAAATCATAGATTTGAACTTTCAGCTATAAGATTAAAAAAAATTATTTTAAAATGTCAGGGTGAAAACCCTTAAGAAGTTGAGAGGGGAGCGAATTAGATCACGGAGTGTATTAATTACTAAGCCAACAAGCTACATCTAAATTTATGTGACGTTATTGCCTACAGCTGGTTCTAAATGAATTAAGTTAATTAGGCATCTGTGGATAAAATATAATCACAGTATACCCAGAACAGTAGTTTATCTCCGGCCTGTCGGCGAGTTATTAGCCTACTCTTGCGTTGACGCTAGGGTTGTCACTTTATTTTTAATCCCTTTCTTTTAACTCGTAGCGTCTGAGATTCTGACGCATGAGGTAGACACGTAACCCGAAAATTTCTGTAATTAGTGTACCTATTTTCTGCATTTAAATTGGAAGAACCCTGATTAACACCAACTTAGACTTTTAAAAACTCACAGTCTTTGTGATAATCAACACATCTTTTTAGTAAAGCACCACAAACATAAAAAAGGCATTTTTTTCTCTAAAGCGGCGGCTGCGAGCGCGAATGGCACCGAAGGCGCGGCCCTTACTGCCGCCGCCTTGTGCCCCCATATTCTATGTCAATGTGTGCGTCACAGTGCGTGCGTACACGCCGCCGAGCACGCGCGCACACATTCTAAAGGATAGCGGCCAGTTTGTATGAAGACGTATTACTGTTCTTAGTATACTTTGATATAATGTTCACCTTGCAGGAAGACTGGTAATACATTATTTGCAAGTAAAATAATTTCACCACAGTGAGGCATCAAAAAAATCCATTTAAACACATGACGTAACTATTCTCCTTCTTCGACGGTCCCTCCTTGCGAGAATGACGCCTGCCAAGTTTTAACTACGCGTACGAGCGTGGCTGAGGAGCCCTATTCTGGAAGCACACATCTTTCTACAAATTGCGCACATGCATCCGGTCGTACAGTAAGAACAAGAAGCATGACTTTTTCCTAAGCATATATTTTGAAAAGAAACCCAAATAAGAGGTATACATATCCCTATGATACATACCACAACTGCTTAGCATCACTACACATTCAGAGGTGTGAAATTGTTCAATGAATTGCCTGTTGAATTGAGGACTGAGGATAATTATGAGGCATTTAAAAAAAACGTTAAAAAATACCTGCATAAATAATTAAATTTTTATTTTATTATAAATGTACAAATTACTTACTTATTATACTTACTTATTACTTAACTTAATACTTTTCTTATTGCATAATTTTTATTATATATATGTACCTATTATTTACTAATTATTACTAAATTGTGTATACATATAAAATGATGAATATGTACATTTTATCACTTTATTTCTGGAAATGTAAAGATACTCCTCTTCTACACACGAGTCTATGTCACTCATGTAGAAGAGAAAAATCAAACATATGTAACTAGCTCTATCTTGTAAAAAAAAATTATTTGTAAAAAAAAATAATTAAAAAAATAAATAAATTTTTAAAAAAAATATATCGTAATGTTCCCATCACAATAATTGACATATTATCCAGATTTTAATATTTCATTTTATTTCACTAGATAAATACTTACTTTAGATTTTGGTAGGGCGTGCACCATATATAAAGGTGTGCGAGAAAGTGTGTACGTTCAGTTAAACCTGGCCCCGTTCACAAAGATCGATCAAATAATAATCCTATATAAGGAGCTTCAATGTGGATTGCCAGTTTCATATATGACACTGTTCTGCAATATGTAATACAATATCGCAATGATAAGGACCCCAATTTAAACACGAGAAATGGTTTCTCATTTAAATTGACTGCATTTTAATGTCAGTAATCATTTTTAATTTTTTATATTTGTGGTGTAATGTGATATATAGTGAACTTTATTAAAATACTAGCTGTTTGTACTCGGCGTTGCACGGGTTAAGGATTAAGTTGAAAATAAATTTGTGGGGGGAACAAAGGTTTGATTCGAACGGTATAGATTTGCATCGAAAATATATCAGGGTGAGAAGAAAGGGTAAAAGGGGAGGGAGGAAATACCTTTGCTATTCGCCGGGTCCTAAAGAATAAGTTTACAAATTTTGAGTCCGATCGGTCAAACGGTGCAGATTTCCATCGAAAATATATCAGCGGAGGGGAAGGGTTAAAAAAAATAGGAGGGAAATATCGCCTATGTTACCCGCCGGGTCCTAAAGCATAAGTATGCAAAATTTGAATCGAATCGGATTAACGATATAGATTTGTATAGAGAACAGACAGACAGACACTGAGTTTTATAGGTATAGATATATCTATTAAAATAAAATAAAATAATGTCCTTATAAATGAAGCTCCTGATCATTTGTGACCAAGGGAGAAATATTTTTGATCTAAGTTTCAGCTCCGCATATCAACACCGGCTAGATCAGCGATATCAGTTGGAGAATTCATAATTTTTCTAATGTCCTATATTTTACCTCTCACTGTATTATAACATGGTAGTGAACCTACTGCGTCACGCAACGCAAGGTCAATCATTCATGACGGAATTATCTCGAAGATTGCATAATATTATGCACGCACGCACACCATTCTGGAGTCGTCTACATGTTTCTCGTAATTTTTGGAAAGATCCACAAGCCTCTCGAAACCTTTTGAAGAAATTTACTTATAAATACAAAATCATTACGCGACGGAATTGAGCCATTTGATAACGATTGCGAAATCCCAGCGATAGTACTTTAGACGAAACCAGTGTGATCAATGATTCTTGACAGTGATATTACACCACGCGATACTAGTAATAGAGCGAACACAATGTGACCAGCGCAGTGTAACCAGCGGAAATAAATAAAGGAATACCGGGGCGAGAAGTCTTTCTACGAGCGAACATTGAACGGAGTTTACTAGAACGTGATCAAAGCAATAAAAACTGCGTTAATTAGTGCAAATTAGGAAACAATGCAATAACAAGTCAATATTAAACTCGTGTCCACTCTTCTGTGTATAGTTTTCTGGGATATTCTGGCGTGAATATGTGACATATCTGGCCAACGTTTCGGATCCCATTGCAGGGTCCATCATCAGGGCTGATGTGATGAGTGTGTGTTGAAGTGTATTGCCTTGCAATACCGTACCGAAGTCAAGGTGTCTCCAAGTTTGTGTTATGTTAAGTACTGAATTGCAGTACCGTGTCGAAAAGCAGGGTATGTGTGTGTGTGTCTTGATGTATCTACTATGTGTGTTTGTATCTACTAACGGATGTCGGACTGTACGGATCGTCGATTTGATTTATCTTGCTGCGCTGGATACCACGAGGTTTCCGTCATCCCTATTAATGTTTACCGGGTGCTTGTATATTTCAATTGCTTCTTTGACCAGGCGCGTGTGGTGACTTTTGGGCTTTCCTAAAATTTTCGGCTCAAATGAAAAATGGTGGCCCGTATCTAGAGAGTGCTCAGCCAATGCCGATTTTTCCGGGTGACCGAATTTTCATGCTCTTTTATGCTCATCAACTCTCTTTGAAATCGTGCGTGTTGTTTGTCCCAATTTGTCGCCATTTTGACTGTCGTGTCCACTGACTTTCTTTGGTAGTAAATAAACTTTATATTAATTTCCATTGTTTTCATTTGTCTCCCAAATCCACGTCCCTTGAGAGCATTATTTTGCAACCACACTGGCAGATTATTTTCGGTCAACCTATAAACCGCGTGTGATTCGCCAGCGGATGCCGGCCGGCGGCCAATAGCCTTCGCGGAATCTCCGCTGTCCCGCGTTCCCAATTCGAACGCCCGAACCCTTTGGGCGGGTCCCGCAGGCGGTAAACAGAGCTTGCGAGTTCGGTAAACAGAGCGCGCCTGGCGTCTGGTGCCTGGCAATGCACAATTGATCACTTTGATGCAGGTCGAAAGTGCATTTTACGACAACACGTGGGAGACGATCCTTGGCGTGAAAATAGCCTGTGTACGTTACTCATACTTTATTGCATTGATTCAGACAGATGCATCAGATTCTTGGCGAAAATCTCATGCATCAAGATTCGGATTTCTTAACCGATTTTTGTTCAAAAGTAATAATAATCTTAAAAATTAATTCCACAAAAAATTCGATTGTTTTTACAAGCTGTTATTTAGCTTCACTTTTATATCGGCCACAGAATTTTGTAATCATATATTTAATATATTTGACCCATTTCCGGACCAAAAATCACTCTGAAATGTGGTAGAGACACATATTCTGGATGACAATTCAAAATTCATTCGTTAATTTTACAAAATCATTTTAAGAATTCAAAAAGATTATAAAAATACTGGGGTTTGGTCATGTGGAACGTATGAACGAGGAAAGGATGGTTAAGAAAATATATGAGGCGAGTGTTGAAGGCAACGGGAATAGAGGGCGTCCGCGAAAGACCTGGCACGATCAGGTACTACAAGTATTTGAGGATGGCCCTGTTAAATGCCGCAATAACCGTAGAACGTGTATGAGAAGATGTATGAATGTGACCGAAGTAAAAGTGGTGTGCCAGGATAGAAGAGTGTGGCGTTCCATCCTCTCTGCCTACCCCTGCGGGGAATCGGCGTGATGGTTAGTTAGTTAGTTAAAAATAAAATAGAGACATTATTTTAAAATATAAAGTAGACTTTCTAATGAGACAATCTTTGATATATGATTGTGATATATCAAAGCAATGATAATCGATTCTCTTTCTCTATCTGATATAAATTTGCATGTTAAACCCCGTATAAGAAACACGGAGATCTTTGAAATAAGCCAGCACACTAATAATGTTGGTTACTTTTCTCCCATCACAAGGTTGTGTCGCACATATAATATGTATTGTGCTGACCCTAACATTGATGCTGATATTCTTGCAGATACCTTATCATCGTTCAAAAACTCACGCATACACAACATCCATTTTCTAAACTATGACCTGAACCTATAGATCTATTAAATCAATTATTTATCAAATACTAATCGCACTATATTTAAACACTAAATATACAATATACATAAATGTACAAGTAAAATATACTTAAATGCAAAAATACATGTTACTAGAGCGTGCCGAAGACACTTGTAATTGGGATAATGGGCATAGTCTTCATTTATAATGTTTTATTATTAGAGTATCATGTACCTGTTATCCTGTTAGTGTCTCTTATAAATAAATAAATAATAATGCTGATCATTTTTTGGTATTACAGGAAGCAATGGAACTGCCAAAGGGGGAGGTTCTGCTGTGTCGGCCAGCTCCAGCAGGTCCAGTAGTCCTGGAGGAAACTCCAGACCCAACAACCTTCACGGGATTGTACACCAGAACAGCTCGCATGGGTGAGTCAGATGAAGCATTTTTTAACATTGCACACCGCAATAACAACCATCTCAGATGTAATATTCTTGTCTAATAAGTTATACCAAGACCTTAATGATGGAATCTGAGTAAAAATGACTCATAACTCACATTTATTCAAGACCTATACATACATATCTTCCATATTCACTGCACTTAACTCGCCTTCTAATATCCGTCATTTGTTTCAGATCTCGCCCGAACTCCTCATTACTAGCACCAGGAAGCAAGATACCTTCAAGTCCATACTCCACGCAACCAACATCACCGGGAGCTCCTACGCCTCCTCCTCATCAACACCAAAATGTGCCAACTAAACACTCCATGCTAGATAAACTCAAACTGTTCAAAGACAAGTCATCGAGCGACAGGCACAAGAATAACTCGGTTATATCCAAGAGGACCAGTTCTTCCAGCGGATTCTCATCAGCCAAAAGTGAAAGATCCGACTCCAGTCTTAGTCTGAATGAGTCCCATAATATCCCAAACTCACATATCAAAGGGCAGAATGCGGTCAGCAAGCAGCTTCCACAAACAGATTTATCATTAGGTAGGGAAAACCAGAAAGCATCTGGTAAAAATTTGAAATCAAAATTAGCGGCTTCCAAATGTCAGAAAGACAATTCTATTAGCAATAGTAAACCACAAAAATCAGAAAAGTCTTCCAAGAACAGTCCTAAACTGCAGGTAAAAGAAAAGGAATCAAAATTAACAGCACCAAAATCGAATCAGAATCAGAGTCAAACCCAAAGTAAAATGGTACTTATAGAAGACAGTGCAAAGAGTCCCAAGTTAACAATGAAACCTCAAGACACTAAAATTTCAAGGCTATCTGGGAGTCAAATGAAACTCTGCAATGATCAAAAAATACCGAACCCTGTAGACCCTGGCGCTCATAAAGTACAAACGTCGAGCGAAGTTAAGACAGCAGTGAGCGTACAACCACCAAAAGCTTCTGCACCTGCCAACGGGCTTCCAAATTCGAATTCTAATACCTCTTTTGTAGCCAATCCCAATGTACCTGCACAGCCGAATAACACAGGTATACCGAAACCTACTGCGGCAGTAAAAGGAACATCTAAACTACCTAAAGATGATAAGCCTATTGTAAGCATTGCTAAATCAACCAGCAACAGCGCATCTCAGATGAGCCCTAGTCAAAGTAATTCCACGCTGATGACTAACTCAACAAATTCAACCGCTGCCATGCCTTTCAGTAGAGAACTGTCTAGTCTTACAAAAGAAAATTGTCAAAAGCAAACGCTGGTTGTGTCCCCGATGCCAAACACCAATTCAGACAATCATCCGGCTTCCGTGGTAGCAACAAATCCTGCCATATCCTCACAGATGTCCGAGAGCTCAAATTCTAATTCAACACACAGTGCTTCCACTGGACCTCACTCAAACTCCAGCGATGGCAGTGTAATATATAGGCCTTCGAGCGAGTCTGGTTCAGAAATGTCAAAAATGAGGCACAATCCTATAATTCCTAATCGGAAAATAGACACAACAGCGCAGTTCATAACAGAAATCATTCCTGAGAACGAAACAAAGAAGAAGCTGTACAGCGATGACGACGAGAGGATAGAAATACAAATGACCAGAGAAAGAATGGTCGCCAAAGAGGCTGCTGACAGAAATATTGAACGCGCTCGAGTTTGCGATAGTCCATCGCATGGGAGAGACAATTCCTTAGGAGACGAGGACAATCCTTCAATGAACGTTCTTCCAATGCGGCCCCTGTTGCGAGGATACAACAGTCACCTGACACTCCCGGCCAGGACTTCGGGTCCGATCTCTGCCAAGAACGGAGTCCCGGCAGGGTTCCCCCACCACGCCAACACGGTCAAGGCGAATTTCGGAAGGGAAAATGTCAACATGAACTTCAGAAATGGTCAATATGGGGGATACGCGAGTTCGGAGTATTGCGACGTTGAGATCGCTGCAGGATACCTCTCAGAGGGAGACTGCATGAGGAGGCTGGGGTCTGCCGAGGCGGAGAGGGAGAGGGAGAGAGTCAGAGCAAGAGCTGGAGACATGATGGATGGATACCTGTCGGAAGGTGGGGCTTCACTGTACGCCAGAAGGATGCACGGCTTTCAACCTGCTCCAGGGATGCAGCAGTTTGATGAAAGGTAAGAGATTTGATCTTTTTAATGCGAAATTTTTAAAAATAGTTGCTTTACACAAAAATGAACAGGTTTCCAATAGGAGTCCTTAATAACTCGTTAATATATCCCAGGAATGCAATAAAAATGTGAAGGAAGAGTTATTTCAGTGCGATCTTCTACGCATACTGTAAAGAAATTAAGATAAAAGGAATTTTTTCAGAATGAGCTAGTGTTATGGATGGGTCATAAAAGATTTTTTTTAAATCTGACTCTCGTCGTAACCGTCTTCGTCCCACGTCTATTTACCGTTCTTCATCCTCCATATACAGTTGCTTTCTGCAGTTTGATGTTGTCAGTCCAGCGATAGCTTACACTTGGTTTTCTAATTCCATTGTGGAGCTTCCACTTTTTAGCCGAGCCGAGCACGAGCCCTCTTTTTCCATAATTAAATGGTCTAATTTTGCAAATTTTCCTAGGTATTAAAATAAAACACTTGTTTTTGGTTCTGCCGTATCAATTTAATTAAGAGGCGTTTCGCCTTATGTGAGCGTTTTTAATCTAACGATTTAACTCAACTTGTAATTAAATCAACGTTACTCTATAGTAAAAAACAAACTGTAAGCATTATTAACGTATTTCATTTGTGGAAAAGTTATATTGAGTCAATCCTGACGATGATACGGTGGCGTCGAATCACCGGTAGACGTTACAAATAATCATTGTGGTTTATAAAAAGTTGGTTAGCTTTTATAGATCAATTATCATTTCAATTTACGCTAAATTAAACATCTATTTTATACCTTTAAACTAAATGTCTGTCTGTTTTCTATACGAATCTACACCGTTTGACAGAACTGACCCAAATTTCGCACACTTATTGTATGACCTCTAGTTATTCTATACGTGCCTTAAGTTTCATTGTCACTACTATAGTTTTATAAGGAGTAGTCCCTCTTATCATCAAATGTTTTTAGTGACCATCGTAATGAGTTATTTATTCTGTGGGCGAAAAGAACAACCGAATGAATCAATAAAATCTAATTTTGAGTTAAGTATGCAGAGTTGTTTTTTAGATACATGTCTAGCAATGAAAAATTAGATGAGTCAGAAAATAAAACAAAATGCGACTATTTTTTAAGTGTTTGAAAAATAACAAATGACATGATTAATTATTTGAAAAATTTTGAAAAAAAACAGCGAAATTAACTTAGTTCTTGTGCAAAAAACAAAACTACTACTGTTGCAAAAATTAGATAAAAATAACAAAGGCTTTAATAGATATTTCTAATAAAACGAAATTCCCAAATTTTGTTTTGGCTCTCCTGAAAGCCCGCATTTTTTTACTCATTCAGTTGTTCCTTTAGCTGTGACCCGTCAAAAATGAAATTTATATGCCGGTTCCTAAAGAATAGTATTTACTTATTTATAGTCGACACCCATGAAACAGTAATAACGACTTTTATCAAAATATTTTAACATTTTTTTATATATCCCCTGCCGGTGTTAATGGTACTACGGCGGTTGTGCTTGGCGGAATATATTTATAGCCCTTCTGTGTATTTATAGTATCTTTTGTCGGTCCACGGAGAGGCGCCGGTAGCAACACGCGTTAGCGGCCGGTTCGGGTTTGCTGGCTCGGGGTTCAAGCCCCATCTCCGGCCGTTTAATTTGTTTTTTTACCCGTGAATTCGAACGTAATTACGGATGTCATAGACGGATAGACAGACAACGAAATTATTGAGTTTGATTTTAATTTTATTTAACATTTCTGTTAAAACGTTCACCATCGTAGTAGATCAGAATTCATATAAAAAGAAGTGTTTCTTCATGGCATATAAAAATTTCATGTTATTCCTGTTACATCCATTCTCTACGCTAGGTATTTTTCTACCAAAATACTTCTCAACGGTTGAAACAATCCAAAGTTCCTTGTGCTTTATTTTCCCCCAATCGCATTAATCTTTCCCTGCAAGAACGACAAAGATTTAATCCTCGTCCAGAAATTGGAGATCGGTAGATGCACAAAAACCCACCGTTCCCAAATTAAACCCTTTGCCGCGGCGGACTTACTCCGTCACGCCGGCCTGAAGGGCTAATCTGCGGCGGTGATGGATGGGGACGCGAGCTGGACCGGCTGTCGGCCGAGCTCGAGCTGAAAGTGTCCCGGCCGGAATGCGCAACACCGTGCGACGGCACGTGATGCATATTTTTCCACGTGAATGTATGAGCGAGGAGAAGACTTAACGAGACCTTAGGGGCCATTCAAGTATTACGTAAGCAGAATTTTAGCAATTCTTAACCCCTCCCCCCTCCCCCTTGTCGTAAAAAGTAAGCAATGCTCTTACTCCCCCCTCTCATGCTTACATAATCATTGGTATATATTTGTATTTATTATTTATTAATTAACGCCCTATAGGCTTTTATAGCAGATAGGTAAAGTGTACATTAATAGAATATAGTATTGTTTAGTTTAAAGTAAAGTATAGTTAATAGTATAGAATAATAACATATAAACACAATAATGACATAAAGTGGAAAGAAAATACTTAAAATACAGTTACAAATATATAAAGATAAATATAATATAAAGTAAAAAGCAAGTATATAACAAGCAAAGGCATAAGCATTACTTTCAGTGAAACAAAATATCTCAGAAAGCATATTTTGGAAAGTTCTTGGAAGTGTGCGATATGACTCTTAAAGGAGAATCATCTAAATAATTATTACTGACGTTTTTTTTATTATTACTAAATAATTATAACTAAATATTACTGACGAATTTAAAAAAATATTATTATTGTGTTCTATAACGCCACTCTGGGACAGGCGTAGCCTAGTAGAGTGGCATAATCCACAATTTAAAAAAAAAAATGTGTAATTTATCTTATATTTTTATTGTTAAATTAGTATTATTTGTAAACAAGGATTTTTTTGAAATAAAAAAATCTAATTCGCTATAACCTACAATATACTCTAGATTTAAGTTCCGTCTATAATTTTCTGTGATCACTAGCCCAACACTTACAACACTTTCTTATCGTACGGAACAATTGAAAGACATACCTCTTGTTTACCAGAAACTCTCCGATTAAATCTCTTCTCCTTGGAATATCTTTCTCATTTTTTCACCTCCCTTCCCTAATATCCTTCCTGGAGGAATGCCATCGACGGTCTGATCCAGGCCGGGTGCGGGGAGCAGATACGGGCGACCCCCTGTTCCAGAAAGTGCACGCGTGCCCTTGAATAGAAATATCGAATTACTGGGGGAGTTTGCACCCTAAATCGTACTGAACCAGGTTTTTCGCTAATGGTTTGTCCTTAAACGTAATCTAGGTGACTTATGAGATTGCGCGACAGATGAAAGATGTCTTCAACTCCTGTCCACGTGCCGTTGGATAAATAGAAAATATAATTAGAATACTCCAGCATGACCGGGTTTCGTGAGCAAGACCCCACCCTCCATAATAGTATAAAAACCACGAAACCGTCACGAGGGCCTATCTCCGCATTATCGAACGATTCACACTAATCTAAAATCAATCGAGCTATTCTCATAATCACTAGAAATATGAAGAAACTACTAGAAATATGGAGAAACAAAAAATATAGAACGATCTCGAGGCATCGCAAAATAAATAAAAGACGCGCGCGCGGATAGTTGTTATCGTTTAACAGACCAGAGCGATCCATGCGGCGGCGCATAAGTGTGCCTAGCGAGCCGAATACCAGCGATAATAGTTCTTAATATGCGTTTGAAAATAAATAAGATCACTTGTGTGCAAATTACGAAATTGGTGTGAATTAAAGAACGTTGCTCTGATAAAATTCGTTCCCAGTGACTTTGAGTGTTTCATTTGCCTCCCACAACCACGATCCTTTGATAATACTTGAAATTAATTAAAGTTTTTATTTATCCTTTAATTCTTAATAATTTCGCACTAATGGTCAGTAATCAATCAGCCTATGTAAATACTTTATTTTTGTTTTTCCAGAATATTCGCCTGTCTATTGAACACTTAATTCACTATTCAACGCTCGGTATTTACTCTTTTAATTTATTGTCGCTGGTCGCACTGAATCGCCGATTTTTTTTGTCTCTAGTTTCGATTTCTATAGACTCGTCTCGCTTGTCAATACCAATTGTTACTGCCATGCGTCTGGCACGCAATTATACTCTCGATTTTCGAATAATTTCAGATTTATTCCCGTGTATTCCAAACACTAGCAGCAATTCCTAGGATGTGATGGTGTTGTAAAATCTTCGATTAAGTTTAATTTTTTCCGTTTCTACAATCTCGTTACGATACTGAACCGGCTACAAAATAATCTTAATTTGAGATTTGTATCTGATTGTATCGGTGATTAATAACTGAATTTTCGTAATTCGACGGGCAACCATCGGTACACTAGACTACTATTAAATCTCAGCTACCACTTATCGATACAATCATAAAATACAAATCTCTAATAAGTTATTGTGTAACCGGTTAAAAATAACTAAGTTCCGCGGCAACTTGTGCGTACACAGAGAACTACGTATCCACAGATATCTAGACAGCCGAAAAACCAGAGACTACCAAAGATAATTGCCGAAAATATTACATTTTTTCACGAATAATTGTCCTATGTTCGCCTTTCGCATCCGTTCTGAGACGGGTTTTAAGCACTAGCTTCAAACTAGCGTTGAAAAACTGCGCGTCGACCATTTAAATCGACCCCCAAGTCAAATTCATACGAATAAAGCCAGGAATTCAAACGACAACGCGACCCCGCGTTCTAAACTCAAATAAAATGAGTTAGCAATGGCGACGGAACATCTTTACCGATTCCTGAAAACGTAGAGGACTTTTAATAGATCGAATCACAACATGACACCAATTACGCATTGGAACTGCCTCATTGGTCACTGTTTGTACGTATTGATTTTTAATATAACAATAACAAAAGTTAAATTTTGTTTGGCATTAAAGATGATTTTTTATTGTTTATTTACATTTGTTTAACAAAAATTATTAATAACTCCACACTATGTAAAAACCTGTTCTGTGACAGTTATTCTCGCTTAAAAGTTATGCAATAGTAATGTTGAATAGTAATAAAGAAATAGAAAAGTAAAAATAAATATAAACGCAGGATAACAATTTAATAGTAGATACAAACTAAATAATACATGAATCTAAGCTAGATTAATAATCATTATGCAGCATTCTTCTCGGCTCTGGAATTTGAGACATGTCAGTCTGATGATGATCCTTGTCAGTCTCAAATTCCAAAGTAGATGATGAGCCATGTCAGTCTCAAATTCCAGGGTAGATGATGATCCTTGTCAGTCTTAAATACCAAAGTAGATGATGAGCCATGTCAGTCTTAAATACCAAAGTAGATGATGAGCCATGTCAGTCTCAAATACCAAAGTAGATGATGAGCTATGTCAGTCTCAAATTCCAGAGTAGATGATGAGCCATGTCAGTCTCAAATTCCACAGTAGATGATGAGCCATGTCAGTCTCAAATTCCAGAGTAGATGATGAGCCATGTCAGTCTCAAATTCCAGAGTAGATGATGAGCCATGTCAGTCTCAAATTCCACAGTAGATGATGAGCCATGTCAGTCTCAAATTCCAGAGTAGATGATGAGCCATGTCAGTCTCTTGTTATTTTAGATTATTTTATCGAGTGAATTTTATATTTATGAAAATAATTAAAAGTCATACTAACAGAAATGTTACATGGTACACTTAAAATAATTGGGGCAAACAAAAACTTTCTTAAATGAATGGTTCTCGTCTTAGATAAGCCCTGCTCTTATAGTTTATTTTTGACTGGCTATAGAGACTAGGTGGTGGCTATGACGTGTAGTTGTCGCGATGCCGTCCGCGCGTCCGAGGTTCGCTTCATTCCCCTGCCGTAAAATTTTGTTTTTTTAGCCGTGAATTAGAACGAAATTAGAATATTTTGATATTGCTGAACACTAATTTCAAGTTCATTTCATGGGCTTGCATTTTCGCTACGTGCCCCGCTACGTGCTGTCTCCCGCTATACGCATTCCCGTTACAATGCGCATGCGCAACTTCAGTTACAATAAAAAATGTACTCTCCATGCACCAAAAGAAAAAACTTCAACAAATGGTTGATAGTCTATCTTAGATGAGTAGTTCGTGCCGAATTGAGATATTTGGAAGTCTCTTGTGTCCGTGGCAATAATAAAAAGAATAAATTTGTTTATATTTATAGCAACTTTTAATGATGTAGATGATCTGCTAATTCAGTTAATTTGAAGCTCTGAGAACAGCGTAGTCTTCAGTCCTTTGCTGAAAGTGTTCAGACGTACGTCAGGGGATAGCCTATAAGCCAATTCCACTGTTATAGTAAGCAGCTCTGTTAGCGCTTCTGAGTTTTAGCAAAGTGCTGGCTCCTTGTGGTCCTGCAGACCTCAATAACGTCCTCTGACTTAGCTGCTGTCGCACCAAGCTGGTTGAGACACGCGCAGCATCGCTACATTTCAAAGGCATCAACCCGTCATCTCAGCACACTAAACAGAATTTGAATACAGGGATTTGAGTAGAGCAATGCAGAAATAATTGGATTATTTTCTCGTTCCCCACAATTTTGCGCAGATATTTCAACCACTGAGCTGGTCCCGGGCGTGTGGTAATTCAATCACGCGCTCCATCGGACGCCAGTCGCCTAGAACTTTCTATTTATACCGCCCCCTCCCGCCCCTAAGCCGTCTTCAGGTGCATTTCATCCCCCGGATCCATCCATCACCAGATGGAGCCAATAAAGGCTAAGCCGCGTAATGGTGCTCGGCTTATTCTTCCAAGGTGAAGTAGCTCTTTTCCAGGGCTTGTTCAATAATGCATTGCAAGAAACAAAACCACAAAAGTACTATCATATTCCCGTACCTGAGCAAAAAGCTCATTTTAGAGAAATTTTTCAACAGTTTCATTCTATTCCCGAGGGGATTAGTAGCAAAAGTGCCACTTTGTTTATGATGGAAATACGGGCGATGTGTTTTAACACAATTTTCTGGTAATTAGCGTCAATTTCATTATTGAAAGCTGATTTTTTAAAGCACGTTTTGGTGTTTTAGAAGCATTTTATCAAACCGAAACCATGCATATTTTGTTTTCAGTTTTTTAAAAATTTTTTAAGGAATCTTAACGGTTTAAATGATTTTAATGTTAAAGCACAGTTTACATTTCATAAACCAATTACAAAAATTCACAGGTGTTTATTGCGTAGTAAATTAAGTACAATGTTGGATAAGAGAATATTTGAAAGCTAGGAGAATATATTGTGGTAAGCAACAAACAATATTAAAGTAAAATAATGTAATAAATTAAGAAATTAGTTAAATTAATAAGTGATGGGAGGGAGAGGGTGATGAGGTAGGAGTCAGAGTGGAGATGGAGGAAGAGAAGATAAGATGTAGTGAGTGATTGGCCAAAGTCGATTTAGTGTTGATGCTTTCAATCCAGTAGTCGCGTAATGCTAAATAGTTTAATATTTTTAGTGCAATATTTAGTTTAGTTTAAATTAAAATAATCACATAACATACAATAATGGTGGATCATATCGTAGAGATTATTCAGCTTAAAGCTTATATTAGGTCCTTACATATGAAATTGACGTTTAGTATGGGAGGAACATAAAGCCGATTTTTTTTATTATAATATATTTATTTAATCAAAGTATGTACCATTGCTATCTATGCACTTTTGCCATCTCATAGGTAGTTCATCGATCCCTTTACTATAAAAACCATTCGGACGGGAATCAATAAAATCTTTGAAGGCGGTTTTGACTGCCCCATCGGAGTTGAATTTTTTCCTTTGCAAGAAGTTATCCAAATTTCGAAAAAAATGGTAATCTGTTGGGGCAAGGTCCGAAGAGTACGGTGGATGTCTTAGACATTCCAATTGAAGCTCCTCTAATTTGGTAGCCGTCTGTTGTGCAGTGTGTGGTCTAGCGTTATCATGAAGCAGCAGTGGCCTAGAGCGATTAACCAGCCTCGGTTGTTTAGCAGCTAGCTTTTCCATCATGGTTTGCAGTTGCTGACAATAGACATCTGCCGTAATCGTCTGGCCAGATTTAAGAAAGCTGTAGTGAACGACACCAGCACTAGTCCACCAAACGCTCACAAGTAACTTTTTTGGAGTCAATTTTCGCTTGGGGCATGGTTTGGCTGGTTCGGCAGGGTTCAGCCATTGCGATGAGCGCTTCCGATTATCGTACAGGATCCACTTTTCATCACAGGTAATGATTCGATTTAAAATCCCTTCATTATTGTGCCGGTTGAGTAATGCAACGCAGCAGTCAACGCGCG
Source organism: Agrypnia vestita (assembly GCA_016648135.1). Lineage (NCBI taxonomy): Eukaryota > Metazoa > Arthropoda > Insecta > Trichoptera > Phryganeidae > Agrypnia > Agrypnia vestita. Next base: position 21,546 of record JADDOH010013618.1, on the reverse strand, counting down.
TTTGTTGATTTGCTTCACTCAATTCGTGAGGTACCCACCTTTCAAGCTTTTTCACCTTACCAATTTGCTTCAAGTGGATTAAAACAGTTTTATCACTAATACCGCAGCCTGCAGCTAACTCGGATGTGGTTTGCGATGGATCCGCTTCCACAATAGCCTTCAATTCTTCATTATCAACTTTGGTCTCCGGCCGTCCACGGGGCTTGTTCTGCAGGTCGAAATTTCCAGAACGAAAACGTTGGAACCAAAAACGCACTGTGTTTTCTTTTGCGGCATCGTCGCCATACACATCATTAATCCTTCGAGCCGTTTCTGCAGCCTGGTGCTACGGTGGAACTCGTACTCGTAAATAACGCGATATTTCAAGTTTTTCATATTGTAAACTGAGTGACGCAAAGAAAAAAACAATTGAGAAAAAAACAAATGAATTATAATTTTCAAAACACAAATACATGAGTAAATAGCTGTATAAATTTGGGTTTGGAATTCCTAACCAAAGAGAAGATATTTGAGATCAAATTTGCCAGTACGGCAAAACGTGAATTTCATATGTAAGGACCTAATATCTGACTTTAATATCAGTTATAAAATCAATATCAAATCAATATATAAAATAAAAATAAAAGTTTATTTAAATTTCGACAGTTAGATAGTGGCGCTTTTACTTCTAATCTCCTCACTTATATTTTTTCACAATGTACTGATTAATTATGACACTTTTTTATTTTTAAAAAATATTTGATAATTGGTATTTTTTACATCTCATTATGTTGTTCTTGCCCTCAAAATTTCTTCACCAAGTTTTTAAAAAAAAAAAATCATATCTTATTCTATATTTACATATACTATTTTCACGATCTACCTACTCACTGATTAAGATCCCTTTTTATATATTTTTTATTTTCTCAAATATAAGATCTTTTTCATTGTAATGGATTAAGGTGTTCCTGACTCTCAAAAATTTACTGATATTTTGTTATTAGTATAAAGATTAGGGTATATCCCATGTGGATTACACTGAGTTTAAAAAATGTTATCCATAATGTCTTACGCTCGATTTTTGGCTCGAAATTACAGTGTATTTAAGGCATTATGGAAATGGTTATTTTTATGCATATAAGAAATATTAGTATTATAACATTTGGTATCAAATTAAAATTTATTAAGTAAGTTCCATATTATTTTAATCAATTTGTTTTTCTAGAACGACACTAACTTAATCATTTAATCATTTGATAAATTACCAAACCAACGATGTTTTAGAACTGAGTTTTAAAAAGAAAATTGCTCCACTTTGTGGGCTTGACATAAATTTATTAAAGTTTGACTTAATTATTTTTTTAATTAAGAAAACCATTATCTTCAGTTATAAAATATATTTTTTTAAATAATTAAGATAAAATATAGAAGAAGTCGACGAAGCTCTTTAATATAGTGACCCAGGGCTTATGACCTGTATAAGCTGGTTTAAGTTATCACTTCACGCAATGCAACGTTTACCAATTCCACTATAAGCAAATTAAGTTAAATAAAGTATGTAAGTAAATCAGTAAAGTAGTTTTTGTAAAATTTATGTTTTAAAAGATACTGCTTTTAGAAAAAAGTATGTATCTGTAAATGTATGAACAACCGAATGAGTAAAAAAATACAGGTTTTCAGGAGAGCGAAGACAAAATTTTGGAATTTCGTTTCTTTACGAAATATCTCTTAAAGCCTTTGTTATTTTTATCAAATTTTTGCACCAGTGGTTTTGTTTTTTTGCACAATAACATTGAACCGAGTTGACTAATGTCGTTGTTTCTTGACAAATTTTTAAAATTATTAATCATGTAATACCCCAGAAAACACAAACTTGAAGATTCTGAGTGGCCGTGAAAACCTAAGAACATTCTTATTAATCATGTTATTTGTCCATTTTCAAAAAGCCGCATTTTATTTTATTTTCCGACTCGTATAATTTTTCCTTACTAGATAGGTATGTAACTAAAGAACAACTCTGCATACTTAACATAAAACTCGATTTTACTGACTTGTTCGGTTGTCCCCTTCGCCCACAGATATTAGCTTGGCGTTCAATACCTAAGTAATGGTCAGTATTAGAGATGCCACGAATAGTGATTTTGCTGAATACCGAATATCCGGCTAGGCTCTCGGCCGAAGCGCCGAAAATTCGGTATCACATTGTAGGTACATTTCGCGGGTGACAAGTACCGACCCGCATCATAGAAGCGCGTGCGGTAGCAGACCCTTACAAGTAAGTGGTGGTCAGCAAAGGCAAAAGGCAGTGTCCAAGCCTAGCAGAATTTGCTAAGACTTATTTATCACCTCCCGGTAGCAGTGTACATGGTGAGCGGCTATTTTCAGAAGCAGGTATAATTTATGAGGAAAAGCGCAATCATTTGCTATCAACAAAAGTTGCAAAAATTGTTTTCATTCATCATAACTTAGAGTACATTAACTTTAGGTAAGTCTTTTGCATTAGTGTGAGTAACAGTCCGTTTACAAAATCCAGTAACATTATTTTTTTGAGTAAATGATAGACGCAAAAAATTCAAATTCTAAATAATAAATGTTTGAATTCTCCTTTGTTTGACCTGAAAGCGATTTCTCCTTTCCTAATTTAAATATATTCGTGATTTTGTAGTCACCGTATCTTTAAGCGAAAAACATTAAACAAAGAAACGACCGCTCCGCTCGCCGGTCAGAGTGGTACTGAAGCGTCCAATGAAATTGGTTTAAAAAACGAATACAATTTCACAATTTACGTGTTACAGAGGGTATTACTCACACTAATGCAAAAGGCTTACCTAAAGTGAATGGACTCTACCATTTATAGATTTTAAGTATTAAACATGCTGATTTTTTGTTAAAATTGTGAGTAATATTTACTATGCGGTTTTTTTTCATGATTTGGTATTCGGTATTCGGCCGAATGCTTCGGAATTTATACCGAATAGTAAAAAAAGTAGCCGAATACCAAATAGTAGCCGATTATTCGTGGCATCTCTAGTTATAATCATTCAGAATTCTTGATTTTATCCACTTATTTTTCTTATTCATCGTCAATGTTGCACCCATCTTTGAATAAGTCCTTTCTCAGACCCCTCAGGACATCGATATCGATCTTGTAGAACAGCGCCCCTTACGCCTTGACTGCCCCTGTTGTTTATTATTGCATTTAAAGAAACAGAGTCGATTTGTTTTATTGCTTTCAAGTTTTCCCAGTCCAACCCTTCTGGCGTCTGCCAGTGGCGGAGCGAGTAAATAATAAATCGGCAAGAAATGATTGCGGCACATTAACCGCAACTGCGCCCAGCCTCTTGGCGAGGGATTGTGCTCGGGAAGGAATATTCCCGCAATTCATCCCTGTAAAAGTTTTTCGAGCGATTTCCCTCCCCCGCGCAGTGCAGGAGGGACGTATTCCGCGGCGCACATAACCGTATTAAATCCAGGAAGCACAGCGGTCTGATATTGCCTGTATGAAAACAGCGTTCTTTTATTGTACCATGTTTGGAATTTCTCGGTTGCCAGCCCAAATTGTGCGGGGTATCTGAAAAACGCGATGAAATGACTCTATCGAAAGAATCGCGTCATACACAGGGTTATTTGGAAAATATTCGTGAGCATGTTAAGGATATTATATATATTCAAGAACACATTCATATTTGTGAAGTTGTAATTTTTCAGAACAAAGTTCTGTGAAATTTTTAAATCAAATTAATTAATCAATTAGAAAGATATACAGAAAAATCCAATCCACGAAAAAATATTAGGTTACTACTGGGATTCGAACCCAGGTCGCGTCCTTTCCGGGGCCGGTGCTCTGACCACTAAGCTATAAATAAATAAATATAAATAAAAATAAAAAAATAAAAATAAAAATTAATCAATTAATAAAAATAAGAACTACATATAAGGTCGATATATTCACGGAAACATAGAGGGTTGCTATAGCTTAGTGGTCAGAGCACCGGCCCCGGAAAGGAGGTGACCTGGGTTCGAATCCCAGTAGTAACCTAATATTTTTTCGTGGATTGGATTTTTCTGTATATCTTTCTAATTGATTAATTAATTTGATGTTAAGGATATCTTGAACTGACGTGAATATATCTAATGTTGATAATGATAAATAATGAATAGTACCTAATGTTGAAGTTTTACATAGAGCAAATACAAACAGACAGTTACTCAACATAGTAAAACTCCGTAAAATTTCATACTTTGGTCATATAATGAGAGGCAAAAAGTACTCCATTCTTCAGCTCGTCATGAAGGGGAAGATTGAGGGTCGCAGAGGGGTCGGAAGGAGGCGGCACTCCTGGCTTGGAAACATCCGAGAGTGGACCGGGATAAGAAGCGCGGAAGAGCTGTTCCGCACTGCCCTGGACAGGGAAACTTTCTCCCAGATGATCGGGGGGACCCGACAGGGCACATGAAGAAGAAGAAGTGAACATGAATTTGTACGGCTAGTTAGGAAATATTTGTAAACGGATATTTTCACTATATTGTTGCTTGTATCTCTCGGCTGTGTAGTGGTCGCAGGAGACAGGAAATTTTCAGGGAAACAAGGCCGCTACAGCATAATTGGATAACGCGCCTGCCCCGGATAGAAGGAGATCCGTGGTTCGAATCCCGGTAGCAGCCAATTATTTTTTCGTGGATCTGATTTTTCTGTACGTCTTTCTAATTGATTAATTAATTTGGTTTTGAATTTCACAGAACTTTGTTCTGAAAAAATTGCAACTTCAGAGTAAGAATGTGTTCTTGAATATAATATATGTGTGTTGTATCAAATGTGTCCAAAAATAAAAATTAATTAAAACTGGCGTCCCCTAGCGGCAGTTACACAAATTAATTTGTGCCTACCGTACCAGAAAAAGTGGGTCGATCTAAAAATTGATAATATATGTTAATCAAGTAATAAAGGAGACTTACACTCACGGAATGTACAAGGCGCTATAGTGTAATTGGATAACGTGCCTGCCCCGGATAGGAGGAGATCCGTGGTTCGAATCCCGGTAGCAGCCAAATATTTTTTCGTGGATGTGATTTTTCTCTATGTCTTTCTAATTGATTAATTAATTTGGTAAGAAATTTGATCTCCGCGGAGCGAATTTCAAATTATGTAATGTGTATAGGGGTAAAAATGTATAAGATGCCGGAAAACATGAAGAAAATATATAAGATGAATGATTTTAAAAACAAATTCTATAATTATTGTAAAAATAGTAAAGATTTGTAGAGTATAGATGTATTATACAGGGTTATCTGGAAAACATTAATAATCTCGCAGGACTATATTCCTGCCTTGATTATAAGTCGAAAATGTTCAAGCCACCATGACCTAATATCAATAGTTGTGAAGATTTGCGACATCTTAGTTTGCATTTTTTGTTTAATATTTCTGGCTTATTTTTTGTAAAACGTAGGAGTATCATTACAGTAATTTTTAACGTTTTTTTTACTTGTATTGAAACGAATTGATTTTTCGTAATCGGTTTAAGTTACTGTAATGATAGTTCAACGTTTTGTAAAAAAGAATTCAGAAATATCGAAAAAAAATGCAAACTTTGATATTGCATAACTCCATGACTATTGCTCATGGCTGCTTCAACATTTTCGATTCATAATCAAGGCAGGAAGATTGTCCTGCTAGATTATTAATTTTTTCCAAATAACCCTGTATATATGTATTTTAAATAACTTATTATGTTCGATAGATGAGGAAAGACTGAGAAATATATCGAGAGGAGGGTGACTGCGGGGAATAGGGTGAACGGTGCTTTGAATGCAATAATTTCTAATAGAAATATATCTATTGAGGCAAGACTAGCGGTACATAATAGAATTCTGGTCCCAACGTATGATGTACGTAAGTGAAGTATGGAGCTGGAAGAATAGAAACAAAAGTAGGCTGAATGCGATAAAGATGAGATCACTTAGAAGTATGTGTGGCAAATCTAAGTTGACACTGACAGTGGTAGAGCACTCGCTTAGCGCGTGAAAGATTGCGGGATCGATATTCGGGATCGATACCTTCAGAATCTTCTTTATGTAAAAAATATTTTTTTGAATCACCTGGTACTGATAAAGATAAAAAATAGCCGCTTTCTAGATTAATTTTACTTTCACATGCAATAAGCTTTTCTGTCTATACATGTAAGGTGTAAAGGCAAAGGCAGCAATATCCAAAAAAATGATGTGAAAATGAAGAGTCTAGTGTATAATGTACTCAATTCGAGATTTTATAGGAAACGTTGCCTATAAATTCACAGGAAACGTGACTTTGAAAAGGATGGATACATAAAATCTAGAATTCAGTACATTACAAATTAGTGATTCTCGGTGACTGCATTCAAAACATTTTTTGAATATTGCTGTCTTTGCTTTTATACCTCGCACCTGTCAGTTTATGGGATATATGCGTAAGGTGTACATGATTTTATATACAAACATTTTTACGATGTAAACTTATGAGCCAACATTTATAGAAATAGAAATTTATACGTCTAGCGCTTTATACGCCAAGCTTTAGTGCAATGGTATACGTTATAACATAATACCAACATTGTAACAATCCACACCACACCAATGTGAAGGAGACTTTTATAGTATGTAGGTCCAATTCCCAAGGCTTTAAAGCTGTCTACAGGCAGTATAAGGTTTGTAATTTATTTTTTCTTACAATATTTTAGACTTATCTTCTGTAAAACCTTGAACAGTCTTTAAAGTTACTTATATTATCGAATATTATAAATTCATTCGCTTTAATACAAGTCAAAAAAAATATTAAAACATTTTGAAACGGAATTTTTAATGTTATTTTATGAACTTAAATATGTTAATTAGAAAAAAAACAATAACTATGGTTACAGAAACTTGCCTAAATATTTGCTTGCATATTTTTTTTAATTATAATTGTTTTAAAATTAGAGCGAGAAGCATCAACATGAAATGAAGAATGATATCTCGCGCCATAGCGCCAGGATATACGATAATTAATCAAGTTCACCAAATTAGCGCATTTCACAAGTCTCTTTATACTTACTTAGTAATCATCACGCCATTTCCCCGTGGGGGTAGGCAGAGAGGATAGAGCGCCACACTCTTCTGTCCCGACATACAACACTCGCCTCTTCCACATTCATACATCTTCGCATGTAAGCTCGACGGTTGTTGAGGCTTCTAACGGGACCCTTTTCCAGTATCTGGTTAATCTGGTCATGCCACGTCTTCTGCGGTCGACCTCTCTTTCTGGCGCCTTCAACACTTGCATTCTATATCTTTCTTGCCATTCTTTCCTCAGCTTTACATTCATTACTAATATCTTCATCCTTTACTCTATCATAAATTGATTTTTTTTATTAATTAACGCCCTATAGGGCTTTTACAACAATTTGGTTAAGTGTAAATTAACAGAATTTAACAGAATATATAGTTTTAAAAAAAATAATAACATGTAAACATAATAATGACAAAGGGAAAAGAAAATCCTTAAAATACAGATTATTTTTATTTATTTTTATTTATTTATTTAATGATCATTTACAACAGCACAACAAAGAAGCATAGAAAACATTGATATAATATAGATGGCCAATTACAGGTCTCCACATTTAGATATATGTTAGTAATGATAAATATTTATGAATTAAACTAAGGCATATTAAAAATTAAATAGAAAGAAAGAATAAAAAATTTTAACAAAAGAAAAAGAAACTTAATTATTAACAGAAAAACATAGGCATGTTAAAAAATAATACAAAGAGAAAAAAGACTTAATTATTAAGTAAGAAAAAAAATTCTGCACTCAAAATTTTTCTTAGAACTTAGGCATTTTAAGAATTATATGAAAAGAAATAATAAAAAATTTAAACAAAAGAAAAAGAGACTTAATAGACAGCTGAAAAACATAGGCATGTTGAAAATAATACAAAAAGTATGAACAAGAGAAAAAGAGACATAATTATTACGTAGAAAAAAATTCAGCACTCAAAATTTTTCTTAATCTTGTGTGGCTGCACTCGAACAGATCAATATCCAATAATCTTATCAGTTTATTGAATGCATCGCATACCCTCAAGAAATATGAATTACGACGATAGTTGGATGAGGTAAAATCAATGTGAAAGACTGGATTGTGTCTACGAGATCTACAGGGAACATGGAATTTTAGTCTATTTAATAGTTCAGGACAGTCGACGTTGCTTGATACAATTTTTAGTAGGCACATCAAATCACCTATTTCGCGACGTTTGTATAATGGTAGGATGTGATATTTTTTGCATGAACTGTCATACAAATATATAAAGAAAAATATAATATAAAGTAAAAAGCAATTATATAAAAAGCAGAAGCATAAGAAAAACATAATATAATCGAAATTTAAAAACAAAAAAAAGTAATAATGTAGAGTGAAAAGATATAGCACAAGCTTTGAAAGTCATATTATAGTAAAAAATATACATACGTACAAATACAACTCAATTATTTAATTCGACAAATACCAGTAATCTTTCAATACACCTTTAAATATATGTTTGAATAATATACAGTTATTGGCAAAGACGTCCAGTTTGACGTCTAAGGGATCTTACCTACACTCCATTCAGTCTATTTTCGTTCTTCTCCTACCAGCTCCAGGCTTCACTTCCATACATCTGTTATTTTTATTATTTTATTATAAGAGTAGAATATCAAAATTTTTAACAGGTGTTAAGTCTGTTGAGTATACAATTCAAAATAACTTGCAAAATAATATTTTTCTTAAATCGCTTTTATAATTGGTTTACGGACGCCATCGCCGCGTTCAAACTTTTCATCTCCTTGCTCTATTTCCTCCGCAACTATCGCTGCCCGGGTAGACGTCAAACTTGCAAGAAGAAGGCCGCTCCAGTATCGGAGAAAAGCACTGAGCAAAAGCACCCCTAGATGGCGCGCCGCGTCTCGCTCCAACGTCGAGCTGCGTCCCTCTCGCGCCGGCGACATCAGCATTAAAAGCTTATAACTTTTCCGCGTTCGGGACAGAGCTTGAGCTGGGCTTACACAGCGGAAACTGGTGCCGGTGTTTCTTTGAATAAAATTTTCTCAACATAACCTAACCCAACCTAACCTCGTGTAACCTAGTGTAAACGTAAATATGTGTCTAACCTATCATAATTTCATTTATTGGGCCTTAAGGGGTTACGTGTAGTCAGAGGCGCAAAAAAAAAACATTTTCAAAAAAATTTTTTGAAAGGTTGCTTAATGTTTTGATTCAATACATAATACCAACGTTTTACACTATATTTTAAGTAACTTTACCGAAAATTTTAAATAAAATTATTAATACTGGACCACGATAGAATCTCGATTCTTGATCCCTGTTTTGCAAATAGCGCCTCGCGGTGTCCATCAGTGCTTTTTAGTGGTTTATCTAAATTTAATGAAACAAAAAGAAATTAGTAGTTCAATAGTTTATCCTGTGCTTAATCGAAGCTTTTTTATTTTTTTTTCAAATTTAGCAAAATGGCGGTCTTTAAAAGCTTAATTATGAATTTTGAGGGAAAAAATCACTCATTTATTATTTATAAAAAAAAAAGTTTAAGTAAAAAAAAACCTTCGATTAAGCACAAGTTTTTTATGCCTAAAATATGATGTTTAAATTTCATTTAAATCTGTCGAGTAGTTTTTAAAATATCGTGGACCACGTTTTTGAGAACGTTATTTTGAGAAAAATGCGTAGTCGACCATCTTGAATGGAATATACCAATTATAAAGATGCTTGATTCAAAAGCTGATGAATGATTGGTTACTGAATTGAAAATTAGAACTGTTTATTGAATTACAATTAAAGGTGTGTGGTGATGTTTTTGCAAAAATTACGTTATTGTCAGGTTTTCGTTTTTAAAACAAAAAACAATTTCATTCATTCGACATCCAATGCTGGTGTGAAAGTTATGTACCCACCTAGTTTCGAAACTTTTGAATACGGAACCAAAAATCGATAAAATATGAAAGTAGATAGGCACTTGGACATTTCTGAAAATGCACACGTTTTTTGATTCTTCGCATCATATGTCTTTGAATCGTGGTGAGATGTCGATTCGAAGACATGTACCTATCTCTTATTTTAACTATCACAAACCAATAGTTACACTACTTCATAAACAAATATTAATTATTTAACTGCTTTAAAATGTTACCTTTTATATTTATCATCTCCCTAGACTTCGTATTATTGTTTTAAGATACATTTTTAACCAACATATAAATATCGATTATCACAATCACGCCAAAGAAGTATAACTTCTACCGCGCGTACCTGAGTACACGCTCCTCCAATATTTTTTATTGCTGCCTTTGCTTTTATACACCACATGAGTAACGTTGTATGAAATATGTAATAAATATTAATTGTATTAGTTTTGACTCAAATGCGTTGACATTTTGCTTCTAAATTTAACAACCCATGTACTTTTGATTGTTAGGATAGCAAACACCATTAAAACAATATTTTTACTTACATATCTACTGAATATAACAAACTATGTCAGATAATACAATATTTATAGTTATATATTACATATATACAATTAATTATTGTCTAAACTTTCTAAGTACTGCTATAGTAATTGCTCGCCGTATTACAAATAATCAAGCAACGATAATTGATACTGTAACGAGGCTAAAAATAATCACGCACTCCTGTCAAATGACAGTTCTTTAAAGTTTTCACAACACTATCGAAGACTCCAGAACGGCCTAGCGTTATCTTCGGCTTTCGGGAAGCATCGAGAAACATCTATAAAAGCCTGTAAGTTACGGGAAAGTTCTCCTAAACATTGGGAATGCCTAGAAGGCTCGATACCAGCCTTGGCCAGATATAAATAAGACCGCGCGTGAGAGTAAAGTTGTTGTTGTTTTAGCGCGCTTGACAGCGAAACCAAAGCGAAGGCAGCCGCGGGCTGTGGAGGCCAGGGTGGCCGACCGAGCGATAATTCGACAGCGAATAATCTAGAAAAGTTCTTACGTAGCGAAATACGTGCGGAAACTGGATGGAATGTTCTAGTGAGTATTGAATAAAGTGTCTATTTACGAGTGATAAATTACGAAATAGTTTAATTTGAAGAATAGCGTTAAATTTAATAGTGTCAAGTGATTTTTTTACATTCAATAATTATTTATCAGTAGTTAATAAATCCGTAATTAAATTACAGCGTTTTCATCAATTCCTCCCGCAGCCACGACACGTGACAATGCCATCAAACTCAAATCTCACAATCGCAGTTACAATAATGGCTTAATTACTAATGGCGACAGTTCGTCCAAGTTGTTATCCACCGGAATATTCAGCCGGAAATCCATGATCACGACTACTTGAGTCAAAACAGAGAAGAAGAATATTAAGTACGGCGAAAGCGAGACAGAACTGTAATATCATAATCCAAAGAATAGCATTAATTCAATTCATATCTTGTCCGTTTGATCCCGGCGTCTGGGATGCATCGCGCATGCAAATAAAATAATAATGCAATGTTTTTTGTGCAGTATGTTAAACAACGCGGCCATCTGGGAATCTGCCAAGGTGTAAGTCTGGCTTAGCGCGCCCCTGCACGAGGGGTGGGCGGCGCTGTGTGTGTGAGCAGTGCCGGCGCGCGAGGGTGTGTTGGTGAGCTCGTTTTACAAGCTCCACGAGGGCTAGAGAGAGAATTAAAAAATACTGCGGGAGACAGAAAATGAAAACGTAAATTTTTGAAATTATGAAATACACTCACTGCAAATTTTTGCAATCTGACGTTTAGTTGGAAATTAAAATGCACATCCGAAACCATGCAAAAATGATGTTGAGACATTTCACGATCTCAAGATCTTTTCGATGGAGGAATGATTAGCCAAGTTAGATATTTTTCCAAGGAAGCAAACACTTGGTGGTGGACATTATAATTAAATAAATAAAAATAACATAGTTAAACACCACTAATATTTAGTGTCAAATCCAACCATGTTTCGCTATGTTAAGATTCTCACTGAGTTAAGATTCCCCCTGAAAAAGCTACGGTCGTAGCGAAACCTGGTTGGATTTGACAGTAAATATAAGTGGTGTTTGACTAAGTTATTTTTATTTATCAAATTAGATTAGTTTGTTCGCTTCAAATCTGGTGATACTAGCTTAGACATCATCATTCTTGGCACTACAGCCCTTGGTGGGTCTTGGCCTCCTCAATAATCTTCCTCCACTCATCTCGGACTAGTGCCAGCTCTCTCCAGTTTCGAAGCTCTAAGGCAGAGATGTCTTTGAGGACGTTGTCACTCCATCTTAATTTTGGCCTTCCTATTGGCCTATTCCTTCGCCCTATTGGCCTTGAGTTCAGCAGGGACTTTGGTGCTTGATGCTCGGACATTCTCTCCACACGACCCAGCCACCGAAGTCTTCCCAGTTTTATAAATTTTGTGACGTTTGGCTCCTTAAAGTATAGAGCTCATTGTTGTAACGTCTGCGCCAAAATAAGAAGCATTTCCAATCAAATAAAAATCATTAATTCACGTTGAAGGTGACTACGCCAATTGTACATTCAGGTTGTTTTCACTTTTATTAAAAAATGGCGGATAACTATTCACCAACCTAATAAATCCAAATTATTCAATCGATTTCCTTATTTCTGAGGATCGTGAAGCCAGGTTGTGGTCAGCTAACTCCCTTGAAGAATTTCTTCCCCCTTTCTCTGTGACCCGCATTTCAAATAGCCATATTTGTAATAGCCAATCCAATATGGTAGCCAGTTGTCTCTTTGATGTGGTCAGTCTTGCCTTCCACCTTTTTAGACACTACCAGTTCTCTAATACGTCATCTTCTCTGAGGGCGATGTGCCCAAAAAATTCGAGGACCTAGGACAGATCTTCGACTATCTATATTAATACCTTAAAAAATTACGGCAGGATTCTATTTCCTCTTTTCTATACCAAGAACAAGCCTCATATTCTCAAGAAGTAATATATATTATTAATGGAATAAGTATTTACTTTGCGCAGATCTTTAGATCTTCAAAATGACGGAACAATACTCGAGTACTTCATTGTATAATCAAATTTCACTTGAGTTTAGTAATAGAATATACCTATTAGTCGAGTTTCAAGGGTGACAGATCTTCTCAACAACTAACTATATATAATTTATACTACGAAATATATATAATTTATCAGGTACTGACAAAAAAAGACGGAGTTCCTGGTGTAAGGTGGAAGGGTGGTTTTAACGGGAATATTGATGGAAGAGTTGATGAATGTGAATTTGTTGAGGGGTGGTTTTAACGGGAATATTGATGGAAGAGTTGATGAATGTGATTTTGTTGTTGTTCATTACCCTTATGCGCCACGTGAAGAGGAAGTTTAATGATACATTAATTAAAATATGACCGAATTACATCAAAGATTCTTTTCATTAATGTACCGACTGTTAAATTTATACCACAAGGTTGACCAACCAACAAGCTATCATTAAAAAAACTCAATTTAGTGACAGACTAATAAATATTAGTCTATCACTAATAATGGTTTTCTTAAATGTCCGACAGCGCGCAAATGTAACGTTATGGACAATGGCGTAACTATACCAATGCAATCAATGTGGTGCCTTGGGGCCCTCTTTAGAAATGCGCCCAAAATCGTCATTTTAAGCATAATTGTCATTTGAAATTTGTATCTGATTGTATCGATGATTGGTAACTGATTTTGAACTCGAATCGCAATTACACTAGACAACAATCGTTTCTCAGTTACCAATCGTCTCACAATCGAATACTAATCGTACAAGCACACAATAACGGTTTAGCCCGACACTTCAAAAAGTACAACAAAAATTTTACTCCAATACGCCTATGCAAAGAATACACAGGTTTGGGAATAATTACAGTATGGGGGAAATTTTTAATCATACATGTTGTAACACAGCTAGCCACAATACCTTACAGGTAGATTCCCGCCTTGATTAAGAATCGAAAATCCACAAGCAACCATGACCTAATATCAATAGTTATGGAGTTATGCAATATAAAGTTAGAATTTTTTCAATATTTCTGACTTATTTCTAATAAAATATTAAACTATCATTACAGTAACTTATATCAATTACAAAAAATCAATTTGTTTCAATACACGTTGAATAAAATGATAAAAACCCTGTAGAAATTCCGATTGGAATTGGAAGGTTTTTATCATTTTATTTGATTTATATTTAAGGGGATGAATTTTTCATATTCGATATAGGTTAATGACGCATATCTCTGTAACTATTGATATTGGGTCATTGTTGCTTGAAAATTTTCGACTCATAATTAAAGCAGGAATCTACCAGCAAAGTATTGTGGACTAGCTCTGTTACACACTATATATTGATTAATAATTAACTATAATGATTTTGATGCCGTAGTGAAAGAGTGGAATGATTTGGATTAGGGTCTCTCAGTCGTTTCTGTATCTTTACAGTTATGCATAACATTGTAATGCCACCAATTTTGATGCTTTAAGTTTGATAGGTTTTAAATTAATCAAAGTTTGTCACCCACCAAAGCAAGAATTAGATTATATATACATTTTAATTAAAAATATTTTTTTGAATTTGACTGTTTAGATTCTTACAGGAGTCAACAACGATTCCCGACAGATTTTCATGTGCTGTTATCAATTTTAAAAACGTAATTTTAAATATTAATAAAATGAAAAAACTTTGTACAAGAGCACTATTTTTTCAATTATTAATGTTTGTCATGCTTAAAATGAAAATTGGAAGCAAAGGCATTAACAAAAACAAAAAATAAATACATGGAAATTTAATAACTAATTAGAAACTATTGTGAAAAAAAAAATTAAAAATAGCTGTTTCCAAAATGGATTTGGTTATTTAGTATTTACTTTGCTTTTAACCCTTTTCTAATTTCTAAAATTTCTAAAATTTATCTAATTGTAACCTCATCTTATTTGTATTTAATTTCTAAAAACTGGTTACATCATAGAAATGTTTTATATATTAAGATAAATTATAGAAGTCTCACAGAGGCAAAGCTGTGAAAATGTGTGTGGAAGTCCTTTTATAGGATGGCTTAGGGCTTACAACCCGTATGAGTTGGCCTAAGAGATCACTCTAACAATGCAACGTCCGCCAATTCCATTGTAAGAACATCCACACATTGTCAATTCAAATCTAGAATCTTTCGTTTATTTGAATGGATTATGCTAGAGACATCTATAGTATTTTCTTATGAACTTACTATACATAGATTTTCAGAGCTGGTAATGATACCTCTACATTTTAAAGTAGAGTAATAAGCAACTTGTATATTATACGATTATACCTATTGGTTACTTTTTAATGTATACATGAAATTCTTACGAATTATAACGTATACAGGGTTATTTGGAAAACATTAATAACCTCGCAGGGCTATACTCCTGCTTTGATTATGAGTCGAAAATGTTCAAGGTATTATGACCTAATATCAATAGTTAAGGAGATATGCGACATCAAAGTTTGCATTTTTTTTCAATATTTCTGACTTATTTTTTGTGAAACGTTGGACTATCATTACAGTAACTTATATCGAGTATGAAAAATTCATTCCCTTTAATACAAGTCGAATAAAAAAATAAAAGCCTTCGAATTCCAATTGGAAAACATTCCAATTGGCATTTTTTCAGGGTTTTAATCATTTTATTTAACTTGTATTGAAACGAATGACTTTTTCGTAATTGATATTAGTTATTTTAATGATAGTCCAACGTCTTACAAAAAATAAGTCAGAAATATTGAAAGAAAATGCAAACTTTGATGTCGCATATCTCCTTAACTATTGATATTAGGTCATGATAGCTTGAACATTTTCGACTCATAATCAAGGCAGGAGTATAATCCTGCGAGGTTATTAATGTTTTGCAAATAACCCTGTATACTAGAATACGCCTATAAAGCAGTATTTTCAATTTTTTAAATTCCTTTCATATACCAGTATATATCCTCCAGGAACAAAATCCAGTGTGTTCTTAGAACAAATATAGATGAAAAAAATATCATTAAAGCGAAATATAACATTCGCTTTGTTTTGAAATAAACAACCCCTATTCGCTCGCCCCTTCAATACGGACTTTACCGATGTGAGTAAGCCGCGAGTAGGTTGTACAACCTAACCTAACATTTCGCAAATACGAGCCAACTTCACGCTGGTGTCTGGGAAGGGTGATGTGTCCACGGAAACTGCGTTTTTCCCTCGAAGCACTCCGAGGATACCGAAAATAAGGCCTTCATCATGTTTTTTAAACGTTTTCATACCGATTTCGTACCAAAATTCGACCAAATCTACGCCGACCTCGGAGGGAAACGCAAGAAACGCACAAATCGATAAGTGACGTACGGAATTGTTGGCGAAATGTGATTTTTTATATTGTATACTGAACGGCTTTTATATATAAACGTGTACTGTTGCAAACTGCAGTTTTCTAAGTGTTTTTTATTTATTTATTAATATTACATTGTGATTACTGTTATAAATTATTACACTAAGGTGCGTCACATAATACTCCGCGTTCATTTGTTTATATTTAAATATTTTAAAAGTATATTTTCTCTGTATTAAAAATCCAGTGTCATTTATATGAATTGTTATATAATACATTATGCGTGACTTTTTTAAACTTTAAAATTTTATGTGCTTAAAACAGTTTTAATAAATAATCTTTCGTTGATCGCTATAATTGTAATATTTAATCGAGTAACAATAATAATGTAATTCAGCTTTAATTGTTTTGTGATCGCGCCAGCACAAGTATTTATAAATAAATATATATATATGTATAACCATTGCCTTTGCTTAGTGTCTTATTGTAAAAAAATTGTCGCTTTCGTGTGCTTTTTTTAATAATATTCGATACGGCTACCGTGTGCTGAAAAGTTCTTCCGTGAATGCGTTTTGCGTTTTTTTACTTAAAAATATTTTTTTATATATGATAACGACAACACCGAACAATGCGAATTGAAAAAGGGTGGCTTATGTTCTTGTCGAGTCGATTTGGAATCTAACGAAAACGAAGAAAAGGATTCTAAATAAAAAGCTGTAAGCTTTTGGTAAGTAATTGAAATTATTTATTTAATACTGTAACGAAAGTAGGGTGGTCACTTAAGCCAGCTCATACAGGTTGTCAGCCCTGGGTCATCCTATAAAAAGACTTTTGTAGCTTCGTCCCTGTGAGACTTCTATAATTTATCTTAATTAATTAATCATACCTCCGGGAACAAAATGTGTTCTTAAAACATACCTACATATAAAAATATTGCTATAATATTTCATTTTAAACCCTTCGTAGCCGGTGTGACACTGACTTTGTAGTGGATGTGACACTGGATTCTCACACCGAGGGTTCCGGGTACGATTCCCGGTGAGGTTACGATTAATCTATGTGATTTACTCAAGCCTGGGTTTTTTGTGATGTGTTTCGCTTCTACAATTGGGCCTCTTGGCCTGTTGAAGCGTAAATAAAAATATGTATATTTTAGAATTTTCTTATAAAGTCATTGTGTAAGTTGTTTTATTATTTTTTGCGTTTCAAGGTAAAATGGGGTGACATATTTTTCAAAGTAAATAACAAAAAATGATTTAAAAATAGAATAAGAATTTCAAGGTTGTATGTAATTATCTCACATGTGTGTGTTATATGTACAGTTTTCTGGATTGAAAGGTATTAATAGATAGTTAGTACATTTATTTTCCATATTTTAAAAAACAATTCTTTGAAAACGGTTGCCATCGAATTATACTTTATGGGTAGATTTTAGCTATGTCATATTTTTATAATTCAAAATTTAGGTTTAAATTTAACGTTATATTTCATCATATTAAGATAATGGATAACCACCAATAATTTCGGAAGGTTTGAAAAATGGTCGACTAATAATAATTATACAGGGTTATTTGTAAAACATTAATAACCTCGCAGGGCTACATTCCTGCCTTGATTACGAGTCGAAAATGTTCAAGCTATTATGACCTAATGTCAATAGTTAAGGAGATATGCGATATCAAAGTTTGCATTTTTTTTCAATATTTCTGACTTATATTTTGTAAAACGTTGGACTATCATTACAGTAACTTATATCCAATATGAAAAATTTATTCGTTTCAATACAAGTTAAATAAAATGATAAAAACCCTGAAAAAATTCCAATTGGAATTCGAAGGTTTTTATTTTTTATTTGACTTGTAATAAAGAGAATAAATTTTTCATATTGGATATAAGTTACTGTAATGATAGTCCAACATTTTACAAAAAATAAGACAGAAATATTGAAAAAAAAAATGCAAAATTTGATGTCGCATATCTCCTTAACTATTGATATTAGGTCATAATAGCTTGAACATTTTCGACTCATAATCAAGGCAGGAATATAGTCCTACGAGGTTATTAATGTTTTACAAATACCCAGTATATTATCAATATGTTAAATTTACAATAAATATAAAACAACAACATACCTCGCGCAGTGTATATAACCGATAGCATGGGTCAACTGACGTCCAGTGCATTGATGCATTATACTCCAACGTGAAGCAGTCGTATAACTTTATCTCTTTCTCATAAATATATTAGTGACGTGCATCGATATGCAACACATTCTTGAAGTGCCATGGCTAAAATTTTAATTGTAGGTACCGCTCTAGCTACCGGGACGTGAAAAGAGATATTTCAATATTAAAACAATTAAATTAAGAAGAGCCGAATTTGACCTGCTGAATAAAATTAATATGTAATCACCGTGTTAACTAATATAAAAAAAAATATTGAACAATTTTCGTTATATTTTTTTTTTTTGCAAAAATTTTGGGAGGGAGCACTTGCTAGGATGTTTACGAATCAAAAATACGATAAAAAATTAATCAATGTAAGACAGAATATTTTGTGCGTCTTTAAGTGGAAAAAGTGGATTTAGATATAGATTTGTTTAAATTACATATTATTACAGAAAGATCAGAGAAATTGACGATAAAATCATAAAAAAAGTCATACATATTTTTTACTCCCTTTCTTTTAATTCGTAGCGTCTGCTTGCTTGTCTGTCGAAAAAACTTTGGACCGATTTTTAACCCTTTTCCCGTGATCCAATCGAGCTGAAACATTGCAGGCATACTCGTGGCGTCGATAAAAATGATCGAACAAATTTTCTTTTGTAAAAAGTAATAAGTATAGTATAATTTTGGATTTTTAGAAAAAATATTACTCCCTTTCGTAGCGTCGCCCGACTCGAGCCCAACGTGAGGGGTAAGCGCCAAACCTGTTTCAACTAGTAAATGAGAAAGGAAGTATAATAAAAACTTGGTTTTTGTGGGTTACTTTTTTTTATCTTGAAAGGTCCGACAAAAACATGGGTCTGATAGTAAATCAGCGGATACAAGGCTGTTGGATGTACCCAACAAACTCTAATACTCTCATGTGGAAGCTAAAATTTTATAAAGGTACCAAGATTCATATTAAGAATAACACCGCACAGCAGATCCAGAAGATATTTCCGACTTCAAAAACAGATAAAATCTTAATGTGCTAAACACTCATCAGACCAGTGATCATATTCACAAAGGGCACTCAATAATACCTATATATTATGTGCTATTCTGAAAATATCAATATTGGGAATGTCAGATCTCCATCCCAACACTTAATAGACGAAAATTAAAATAAAAAATAAACGAGACGTAGGTATTCGGTGTTTTTCGTACTTAAATAATAAAATACTGGCACGATCATATACTACAAGTATTTGAGGATGGCCCCGTTAAAAGCCGCAACAACCGTAGAACATGTATGAGAAGATTTATGAATGTGGCCGAATCAAAAGTGGTATGCCAGGACAGAAGAGTGTGGCGTTCAGTCCTCTCTGCCTACCCCTGCGGGGAACGGCGTGAAGGTTTGTTAGTTAGTTAGTTAGTTAGTTAAATAAGAAGACTTGTACATTTTCACGTATCTCTCTCAAAGTAAAAACCTTTACTTGCGATGTCCGATTTCTACGGACTCTGGTCTGACAGCTGCCCTCCGCCGCAAACGTAACCTCACAATTCTCAGGTTTCGACTAAAATTACATGGAATAAGTACTAGTGTTGTATTTAAAGCTTATAGAAAAATTATTATTTCACATGCACTTATTAATTTCTTCTCCCACAGCGTCCTGATGTAAAATTATGGAAAAATTGTCATAGGCACGTTGCGTTGGACCATAGAAAAGAGAAATATTGTTTGACTCTATTTATATTTGACATTTGACGGATAACCGTCGTGTATTTCTTTCTCCCTCTGACCATACCATCGACGTATATCTACGTCTCGTTTATTTTTTATTTTCATTTACGTTTATTAAGTGTTGGGATAAAGATTTGATATCTCAATATTGTTATTTTCAGAATAACATAGATTTACATGTTATCCGAAAATGAAGCGTCTCATATGTCAAAATATTTTATGAAAATTTCAAACTTTAAAGTGTAATAACTTATTTTATAATAATAAGAACTGATAAGGCTACTTGAGGCATTCGAGATGTGGATCTACAGAAGAATTCTCAAAATAAGCTGGATGGACAGAGTTACGAATGAAGATGTTATGGCTCGGATGAATAAAAAAAAAGAAGCTATTAAAACAATAAAGATCCGAAAACTTCAATATCTAGGACACGTGATGAGACATCCAGAGAAATACGAGATCTTGCATCTCATAATGCAGGGAAAGATTGCCGGAAGTTGGGGCCCTGGAAGAAAGAAGGAGGACTTCATGGCTGGAAAACTTGAGACAGTGGTTTGGCCAGTCTACTGTGGAGCTGTTTCGGGCCGCAGTAAACCAAGTCCGCATAGCCAACATGATAGCCAACGTCCGTTAAACGGACAGGGCATGAGAAGAAGAAGAACAACTTCTTTTAAGCATGCTTCCCAATCAAATTTATTTCATTTTTGAATTCAGGCCACTCTATATACCTGGAAACTTGCTCTTGAAAAATCTAATTAAGGGCATAATTCAGTTTTGCCACATACATTTTCAGTTTTTGCATCGATCCACTGCTAAAAAATCAAAAAACGTACGCAAAAACAGTAAAGTCACAGATCAAACTATTTTTAAAAGTATCCACATTTTACGGCAATAAATTCTATGAATTAAAGTACTTGTACGTAGGTATACCTTTCCATTTTACCGAAGGCCAATTCACCACTTTTTCTGCTCAACCAAACTCGGCTCGTGATTGGCTGTTTAGAAGGGGTGCATTTTAATTATTTCCGACATAGACACACGACCCTGCGACGGCTGCCCACCCGCCACCCTCACGCTTGCCCAGTGACATATGGTGGTTTTGATGTGCATCCAATGGTAGCCCAGGTTGAAACGTTACCAGTAACGGAAACCCACGCCACGGACGCGAAATCTGTATACCATTATTTAAGATCAACTTTCGAACAACGCCTGTCAAGATTTCAGACAGATTTATCGAATAGTTTTGTTTTATTATTAATATATTTAATATTTAAGGCATTAACTTTGAGGTCA